>LPNX010269025.1:122005-250295 GCA_001517045.1 Pseudotsuga menziesii | reverse complement strand
AGAGAGAGAGAGAGAGAGAGAGAGAGAGAGAGAGAGAGAGGGAGAGAGAGGGAGAGAGAGAGAGAGCTAAAGCTTTGACTTCAAAAACTTACAAAATTGGGGGCTTGCCACTAGATATTGAATCGACCTCCTATTCAAGTGAAGGATACACTAAAGGAAACATACTACTGCTATTGTTGGTAATCCAATAGCATCTCAAACAACATCCATTGTTTCCAGGGAATGAAGTTTTAAATTTATTTCCCTAAGAAATTTTTACTACTCACCAGTTAAAAAGGGTAGAACAACAGGCTCTGAAGTATTCACTCAAAATTTTCAAAATGTTATTCACTTGGAGACTACATAATTCAAGCTGGAAGAAATAAGAATACATACTGGATCTCACTCAAACCCTAAAAAAATTTCAAGTTAGTATGTTCCATAAAAGTTTATTATTGAAAGCAATAGACCTCAAAAGGTAGGTTCTTCATCTATAGGTAATCTTGTTATTAAAGAAATATTTGTTCTAGAATCTAATTATTTTGAAAACCACCATGTTTTTCAAACCCCTCAAAAGTATTTAATAAATCCTCCTAGAGGTAAAAATAAACCATCAATAGATTTAACTAGCTAAGGATTATCTTTCTTTGAAGATTGGAAGTCAAAGCCATATCTTTCCTTCACCCCATTTTTTCATAAACCTATAACACTTGAATCCAAGAATCATACTCTCCAACATTTAATGTTTAATTATAATCAACAAAGAGACAACCCTTATGCTATTGCTATATATGCCACCCTTAGACTCCCTCAAAATTTGCATGGCATGCCTAAGAACTAACTAAAAATACCACCTAAATTTGATGGAGAAAGTGAGGTATCAACAAAGGATCATGTTGATGCCTTTAAGGACCGCACATATAACTTTGCCACCAAGCATAAGGATGTATACATGAGAAATTTTGTGTAAAGTATGGAAGGAGATGCTATAAAATAGTTTTAAAATCTCCTTGCTAACTTAATAAATACCTTGTACACTTTCTAGATTTCATGAATCATTCGAGGGAGAAACGAGATCATCAATACTACAAGACTAAATTTGCTTTACTAAAAAAGAGGAATGGGGAAATTGTCTTGGAGTTTAATAAAAGGTTTAACAAATTATATAACGTGATTTCTATCGATATTATACCTTCTCATGAACTGCAAAATTTACCTATGCAACCACCCACAACCTTGATATTGCTATGATGTTGAGAGAAAGAAGGTACTTTGGATCATACGTAGAATGTCACAGTGGATATAGAAGGTAATATGTCTACCTCTAGGAAGATTAAAGTGGAAGTTGAAAATGCATAAAATAAAAAGCACAAAGAGGAGCCACTTGCTCATGCTTCTTCCTTAAAGCCCTGGGATGCAAAGATTGAAGAAATGGCCAAGTTAATTCGAGTGCTCTCAAGCAATATAGCTAGACTTAAAATGGGAAACAAATATGTGTGGTAATTACTTTATAATGTTGGTAAGAGAAACCCTAACTTTCCAACCAAAAACCAAGTTTCATATAGGCGACCTTTTAATCCTTAGTCCCTCTAGAGTTTAGAGATAGGATAATTATTTGGAGACAAGCTTTGGGTTTTTTCCTGCTCTAAGGACCCCATAAATTGTTAACTAATTTCTTGACTTATTTTCTTCTATATGATTTTGCTTATATATATTTTATTTTCTTCCTACATGAACATGGATGTCTTGGTTAAGCGTTAGACCACCTTACACCACTCCATAATTTCCCATATCTACTTTCTCAAACTTGAGAAGGTAGGTAGTCTTGACCCCATTGTTATGAGCTTGTTTACTCTTATCTAACTATAACTCATAATTTTGTGATCCCTCTTTGTTGGGATGATATTCTTTTGGGGATGAAGAAGGAGATCCTACCCCATCCAATGATACTCTAGTGTCATGAGAATGACCTGAAGTGAGAAATGATAAAGATTGGGGATTGTCAAGACTCCTTAAGAGATAGCCAAATTAATCAGGGAAGGCATGTATTCTAAGTCCCTCATATCATCCTCAGAGTTATAAACAACTCTAGAATGTTTCATTATAGAAGGTTTTTTTATATATTCCTAAATATAAGAGGATTCTATGGCATGAGACTTACCTTTACCAAAACCAACATGACCCAAGATTCTTCAAGCACATTAGATCCATGGAATTCCTCCCATTACAAGTCCTCTCTCAAACCTGCTTCTGCCTCACACACCTTCAGATTGTGGAGTTCCTTTCCAATGCCTTCTATACTAACATTCTCATCTTTAATTAACTAATATTTCTTCACGCATAATATTTTATGTTTACCTAAAACTCTTTTGGATAATTACAATTTTCCTATAAATGGCTAATGGCATGAAAACCCTTAGAATGAAACAAAATTTTCCCAAAATCTAATTTTTTTATTGAATACTATTGGGCCTGGGTCGAGAGAGTGAGGAAAAGTAGCCAACAAATGGTTCCATTCCCATGACCTTTAATCAATTGAGTCGAGGGAAATGTTGTGGCATCCAACAAAGAAGGAAATCGAGGATTGGCTAGAGTCTAAGACTCTAGCATTTGCGCAAGAGGAGAGCGTAAGATCACGGTTGAGCACATAAAACTGGTTGGACCGATACCTGTACACAGATATTCATGAAATATTCTTTGTTGAGTTACCTATTATGTTGCACGAGTGGTTGTCAATATTGGCGACTCGGCAGACAAACTTTCAAAGAAGAGAAGCAGTCGAGTGGAGTATTCAGCCGGTCTGTGAGGTAACAATTGTAAGTAACCCCATCTCTAGAGCTATTGATCTTTGGGTTGATAGTATTTTGCAAGGATATATTACTGAGTTTGTAGTTGAGACAATAACCTCATATAGTGAGGCAGAAAGAAATTTTTTCCTAGGACCCCAAAGGAGGTACTTGTTATCTATAAATACATGGATAAAGATCCTCGTTTATGAGAAGGGAATTTTGTAGTTGAGCAATTGAGTCATATATCCAAGAGGAAGGATATGTCCCAGACGGCCTATAGAGAAAATGGGAAATGGTGAGCTGAGGTGTTCCCAGGAAGTACGGAACATGAACTAGAAGTTGGATTTCTAAGGAGCAGAAGAAGATTTCGGTCAAGAAAAATAAGAAAGACAATAGGAGGTAGACGGAGTCCTAGTCTGTTTGGAGAAAGGGAGTACGAGTTTGAGTTGCATCTAGACTAAGGGTCTTGCAACGAATAGGAAGAATATAGCCCAATTTCTGAAGGAGTAGAAGAGTCAGAATAATCTGCAGAGACACCAAGATCAGAACGTAACTACACCACACGAGGAGCATCGCCAGAGGTAAGGTCTAGAGCCTCATCTCCCGAAAGAACTGTCAATACTAGTAGTACTAGTGTGCAAGGAAGTCCACCTTCATTAAATTGTTCATTGAACATCTCGGATTCCAACTCAACGGCTGGGGTAGATATTAGATTACCAACATTCAATGGGAATGGAGCAGAAGATCCAGAGCAACATTGGTTCCTCTGTGAAGTTGTTTGGATGGTTTGCCAACTTCACAATGCAGACATAAGGAAAACACAGATGATTACGACTCTGTGGGGTCATTCGATGGATGGGTTTATGAAGTTTTCCATAGTACCAGTAGGAAACCCACAAAAGACCCTTGATGAGATCCAACTCACGATGATTTGTGAGTTTAGAAAACCTAAATTTGAGTCGCAGTGTATCACTGAGATCAAGGATATAAAGCAGTTACCGAAGAAATATGTATGGGATTTCGATCAGTGGTTTAAAAATTTGATGGAGAAAGTTAGTTTCTAAATGTCAGATGTACAACATAAAGAGTGGTTTATTGTTGCATCATTACCACACATTCAAGGGCCGTTGATGCAACAAAAGATTGTGTCGCAGACGAAAGCGCTAGAAATAGCGATGAAGCTGGAATCCTCATCGATCAGAGATGGTGGCGCATGAATGATGCAGATTCAGTTGCAGTTGGATAATCTGATTGTACAGCTTCAGGACATAAAGAAGGGAAAATAATCCCAAGAGGACTTATGGTGTACAAGATGTCAAACGGATGGACACCACAAGGATAATTATCCGGAGTACATGAACTATATCTCATCGGGTGTGCCTAATCCATTGAGTACCCAAGGACTACCCTGGTGCAGAATATGCTAGATTAGAGGACATTGCGATGAGGACTGTCTATTCTTGCAGAATATTGTAAGTACCACAGCCAGCCTTTTCTGTAAATTTTGTAAGTCAGTAGGACATGATGAGAAGGATTGCATAGCATATCAGCTCTTGAAGGAGAATACAATTGACCTACTTAATGAAGAATGACAGACAAGTTCAGGCTGAACAAGTGCAATCGCACTACCAGCCTATGCATTATCCACAATATCAGCCTCAATACCCGCAGAATCAGTATCCACCATAGCAACAACACCCTCAGGGTAGGGGGGGTGGAAATTTCAAAGGAAGAGGAGGAGGAGGATTTGGCAAAGGAAGAGGTCAAATTGTATGATATAATTGTGGAAAGTCAGGTCATTATTTTAGAGATTACCAGGAGCTTGCAAAGACATGTTCATATTGCAAAGTAAAGGACCATAATGTGGAGCAATGTCCCCATTTGATTGTCAAGTGGCAAGCTTGGACTGTCGAAGGTCCTGACCCCGTGCAGAATCCCAATTCAAATCCTAACTTGAATGTTCAAATGATTTCTGTTGATCCAAGAGAACCAAGTGTTGTTGTTGTAACATGAGGAGGTGTTGCGACTGGAGTAGATCAGAATGTACAACCTGAACTACCACAGGTGCGACCTGCGGCACAAAAGAAAGTATCGCTTGATGTTCAAAAGAAGAAGCAAGTATTCTTGGACGTGCGACCAAAGTTTGTAGATGCACAACAACCATCGACTTCATACGAATTCAAGGAGATGCTTGAACGTTTCCAACAAATATTCTGGAAGCAAGATCCAAACAAGGTTAGTAATCTCAAGACATTCCTTTCAAGTTTCTTAGTGCTAATCCTGGATAAATATGTCATTGCAGAATTACAACCGTTGATAGAAGAAACCCTAGAGTCGCAACCTGAAAGAAAAGTTAACCATGTTAGAACGAAGAAATACAAAACTAGTCGTGAGTTAAGAATGCCTACATAGATCAGAGACTACGACATGGATTATATTATCCTGGATCTAGGATCAGACATCAACATTCTGATGTGACAAACTTGGGAAAGCATGGGCAAGTCACGCTTGGACTAGTCCCCTGTCCAGTTGAGGCTTGCAAATAAGGCGAAGGTCCTACCAATTGGTAGGTTAAGTCAAGTTCCTGTCGACATTGAGGGGCTTCACACATTTGCATATTTTGAAGTTATCAACATTGTCGACGACACAAACCCATATCCCGCACTTCTTGGGATATATTGGGAAATAGACAATTAGACCATCATGAACTTTAATAAAAGAATCCTCTCATTCGAGGATGACGAGATGAGGGTAGTGTCACCCATTGATCCACTGGAGGGACAACGATATGTCGAACCAGTCTACAGTGAAGGACAAAGTGATTATCTAGACCATATATATAATATCAATGCCTTAAAAGATAATTATGTCAATCCTACAACGGATGGGAACTTGAGCTGGAGGAGTACTAGCTCATGCACATCAGATCTAGGAGAGGAATTGGAGAATTGGCAAAACAAACAGCATGAGGTCTTTATGAGGAGATGCGCCTGAGTTACAAGGTCTTTGCGATGGGTGGAGACTCAGTCAAGGGATTTATGCACATATGAGGGCTTTCCTAACCTTGCGACCTTTCTAAGTGAGTTTGAAGGACTGGTAACAGAACCATAGCGACTGTCCACGTTAGACTATGTGCTGAAATTTATGCCTACTAGATGGTGGGGTACGCATAAGCAATCCATATCCGAATGGCCACAATGCAGAAGATTTCTAGAAGTCAGGGTCGACGAAGAAATTGCAGTGTCAGGTTAGAAGTACACAAGGTTATCAAACCCTATCGAGCACCTCAATCAATGTCGCACGACATTTTCAGAATACCCACAACATGAATGGGTCCATCATTTCATACACACATTGGAAATGACACCAAGGAGCTGGTACACATCCATGGAGTTGTGATAAGGAACTCGAGATTGGGACAAGGTGGTTAAACAATTCCCACACACCTTTGCATTTGTTGATGAGCAGCCAACAGTCGATGTTGCACTTCAAATGATAAAGGATAAAATATTTGTTGAAACCCCTGTCAAAGTGGCGAATTCCCACCGGTGCAGTGCGACCATCCAGCAATGGATGGCTTGTTACAATCTGGCCAGAGAACCAGATAATGATCCTACCAACCTTAACATACCAGAATCGGAGGGTATGCGCAAGGTGGAAGGAAGTGGTATTTTGAGCGAACAATTCCTCAAGCCGCTCAAAATCAAGAAAGTTAACATTGGTTCGTCGAAAAATCCAAAGTTCGCTAATATAGGAGATTATTGGGATGATGAAACGGTAGCAAAGATCATCGACTTGCTGCATGAATTTCAGAATTTGTTCCCCACCAACTTCTTGGAGATGAAGGGAATAGCAAGAGATTTGGGGGAGATGAAAATACCCTTGAAACCAAATGCAAAACCCGTTAAGCAACGACCTTATAGGTTGAATCCAAGGTACAAAGAGAAGGTGAAGGCTAAGTTAAACCGCATGCTCGATGCAAGAATCATTGAACCAGTGGAAGAATCATAATTGATTAGTCCTATCGTGATTCTGGATAAGAAGACAACAAGTGAAGTCAGGATCTATGTCGACCTGAGGAAGCTAAATGATGCATGCTTGCATGATCATTCCCAGCACCATTCACAGATGAAGTACTTGAAAGCATCGGAGGGAAGGAGATGTATTCATTTACCAATGGATTTTTTGTCTATCACCAAGTCAAAATAGCAAAGGAGGATCGACACAAAATGACCTTCATCACAGAATGGGGATGCTATCAGTATACGGTAATGCCCTTTGGACTCAAGAATGATCCTGCAATTTTCTCTAGAATAATAGTTTCTGCTTTTAAAGATTTCATACATAAATTTCTTGAAGTTTGCTTTGATGATTGGACTGTGTTTGGTCTAGTAAGAGACCATATTGAGAGTTTGCACATGATGTTGGAACGTTGTCGCCAGTATCAAATCGCGTTAAATTCAAAGAAATGTATTTTTTGCGCAATTTGGTGTATTGTTAGGACATGTCGTGTGTCGTGACGAAATTTTGGTTGACCCAGCGAAAGTTGCAATTATCCTTGATTTGCCACCACCTACATCAATCACACAACTAAGATCAATGCTAGGACATAGAGGCTATTACAAAAAATTTATCAGAGGATATGCAGAGATAACTGCTCCAATGGAGAAACTTTTGAAGAAAGATGCAAAGTTCCAGTGGACAAAAGCTTGTTAGGAAAGTTTAGACAAGTTCAACAGCAAGATGGCCATCGCGCCAATATTGGTATTTCTCGACTGAAAGAAGCAGTTCCATGTTCATGTCGACGCATCGTCTGTCACGCTTGGCATAGTTCTGACGCATCTAGGTGAGGGTGCGATTGATCACCCAATTTCTTTTGCCAATAGAAAACTGTCGACGGTAGAGAAAAAATACACTATGACAGAAAGAGGACTCGCCATTGTATATGCGCTACAGAAGTTCTGACACTATTTGTTGGGTGGCCATTTTAAAATGTACACTAATCATTCAGCATTAAAATACCTAATCAACAAGCTAGTGTTGGGGGGAATATCTGTCGATGACTCCTCTTGTTTCAAGAATTTGATTTTGAAGTCATTGTTAAACTTGGTTGGCTAAATGTGGGGCATGATCACTTGTCGAGGATAGAAATTGGTGAAGAACCAACCAACCTGGAGGATAACTTGCCTGACGCGCAATTATTTGTGGTCACCGTGGTTGATAAAACATTTGAGCCTATCATTCACCTTTTGAGTACAGGTTATGCACCTAAAGGGATCACCACTGCGCAGAAGAAACAGTTTGTCTTCAAAGCTGCTGATTTTACGTTGATCGTTAGACAACTATACAAGATGGGCCCTGATGAAATATTGTGTTGGTGTTTTTTCGAACACGAATGACATTGGATAATGAGTGAAGCACATGCGGGTGTCGCAGGAGGACACTACGCTGGAAAGGCAACAATGCGCAATATATTGCAAGCTGGATTATGGTGGCCAACCATACATACAGATACTAAGAGCTTTTGTCGATGGTGTGATGTTTGCCAGAGAACAGCAAAACCATCGAGACACGACGAGATGCCATTAACGTCATAGATAACCCTACAAGCATTTGATAAATGAGCCGTTGATTTTGTTGGTCCTATCACATCGACATATTACTTGATCGGATGAGCAGAAGCAGCACCTGCTAAGATTGCACGACTGCGACTGCGGCAAAGTTTTTATTTGAAAACGTGGTGACAAGATTTGGTTGCCCAAATATTCTCCTAAGTGACCAAGGTATGCATTTTGTTAACAAAATGATTGATGAGCTTACTACAGAGTTCCAGATTCAACATAGGAAAACGACCCCATATCATCCTCAGGAAAATGGAACGGTTGAAGCATTCAACAAGATTCTGTAAAATGCATTAAGCAAAGTATACAATGCGCACAGAGATGACTGGGATCAGAAAGTTTTAGTTGTGCTATGGGCATATCACACAACTTACAAGAGATTAACAGGACACACTCCATTTAGACTGGTGTATGGATAAGAAGTTGTTGTGCCGATGGAATATATTGTACCAAGCCTAAGAATCGTTGCACTGACGGAAATGACCGACGTAGATGTTGTCGAGCAGAGACTGTCGCAGCTCGTTCAAATGGAGTAAGAATGCTTCTTCGTAGGATTTCATCAAAACATAGAAAAGAAAAGGTAGAAAGCATGGCATGATTTCCATATTAAAACTAAGCATTTCAAAGTCAGAGGACTTGTTTTGTTGTACGACAATTTTTTTTGAAGCATCTCGGGGAATTGAAGACGCATTAGCTAGGGTCATATGTGATCGTGCACATCACTGAGGCCGACGCAACAAAGTTACATAAGCTGGATGGAACACTGGTCATAGGAATGATAAATGGCAGCTGCCTAAAACCTAACCATGATGGTTGCGACACAACTGGGTAATAAAGAGAGTTAAAAAAAGGAAACTGTTATGTCGCATGTTTGCAAGAAGAGTATGCAAATCACAATAAGAGTGGGAATGACAGCTTGACACCATTAAAGCTCGGATACCCAAAAAGATTTAGGCGGTCATGAAAGCGAAGCGTCATTAATTCGACAAGTCCGAGGAAAATGGGGACGCGCTTTTTGGTCCCATCCACCGTCCCCGCCATAACTGTCCTGACAGGTACAGGTCATAATGCAAGCGTGCGAAGTAAATTTTGGAATGCATCGAACAACAAGCCCATGTGATCGACGAGACGTCGCTTTGCCATCAAATGATTGCATGTAGGATGAGAGCCGCTTATAAATATGAGCTTGCGCCGTCAAGAATCACTTTACTTGCAAGAGAGAAGAAGAGAGAACTAGATTCTGCAACTGTGAGAGCCGAAGCCGATGGTAATTTTGTTTTCCAGTACCAGTGAACAGTCCGATGTTACCATCGCATCACCTTACCCTATAATTGAAGAAGTTATCTCAGTGGAAGCACGACACACGCATCAAGAACCAGAAATAATGGTGTGATCGGCTCCACAGACTCTTCCTGCTGTTAATTCGGCCCTAACTCGTAATCCACCCGCTAACCCACCTGCTTCAGGGCCACAATAGTATGTACCAAAGGGACTATCGAGCGTAGATATTCCAGGCCCATCAGGGCCTCGGGTGAAGGTGTCGAAGTTTACAAAGAAGCACAAGTCCACCGCGGATACACTAGTTCTACCACAGAGAAGAGACATGAATGCCACTATAGAGGAGCGGAACCTGCTACCGCCATATATTCAACCAAGGAGGTCAAAGACACTAGAAGTGAATCTCCTAGCACGAGCGCGCTCCACCTTAGTTGCACCCTAGATCCCTGCTGGAGTGCCGCTGTTAATGAACATCATGTCAAATATGGTGAGGTTGAAATTCGAGGATAATGATACACGAAAACAGGCGGACCTAGAGAGAAACAAGTACATGGTCACTCTTCCAGCTGAGCCGCCTGCACCACAACTTGTAGTGACAATGGAGTGGGATTGAGATGTAGAACGTGTGGGCCTAGTTAATTTGTTGCTTATGCCACATTTTGGCCGAAGTCAATAAGTGAGCACATATGTGCGTCAGCTCCTAGTCTACTTCCACAGCGGACTTTTGTGGCTTGACAGGCCATATCCTATTGATGTCAAGCTGATTGCGTCGATTACGGCTCTCCCGCGCCAAGGACTCGACCATGCACCATATCTGCGCAAGGATAGGGATACGACAAAGATGAGGGAAAAGTATGACCTCATGCGCATGAATAGAGGATTCCTGATTTCCTCCATAACCGACAATACAGTGAGGTTCATTGCAAAAGTGTTATCTTGCAAGTTGTTGCGCAAGATGCGACCCACTGAGTGCATGACGAGGACTGTTGAATTATTTGAACTCTGTGCAGAAGGATTGTTGATCAATTGGTCGCAGTTTCTACTGAATGAGCTGCTAGAAGATGCAGCACAAGCTCAGGAAGAAAGTAAGACAAAATTCCACTACTCTTGGTTGTTGATTTTGATTTCTTTTGTAGTTTGGTCTGACCCACCAGACTACTAGCCATTGGATGTCCCAGTATTCTGTCAAGGCGTGAAATATCAGAACCTGTGGGAAGACAAGGAACATAAGATCCGACAGAAAGATAACAACATAGAGTTCTTTATACATGAGGAGGCACTAAGAGAAGTAGTGCGACACCAACATAGACTACTCGATGCGAGAGTCCAAAGGTATGCACCTTTCATAACCTTCTAGGCAGGTGTCCACAATATCATCCTGGAACCGCAGCAGGACCCGGAGAAACAAGTGCAGCCGACGCATTTCATGATTACTGACCAGGATGTGGAAGTGGTCATCCAGGACTGGCCTAAAGAATGGCGCGTTCCCATCGACGAAGAGATGGACCAAGGTAATGGTGGGGGCGATGCTCAAGACAACCAGTTGTACGAGTCAGATGAAGAAGAGGAAGACAATGATGAGGACTCTGATAAAAATGATTTAGAGGACACATAGACTGACGAGGATGTGCAGAACCAAAAAAAAGAACAGGACAAGGAGCAACATGAGCCGTAACACAAGAAGCACAAAGCTGATAAAATGACTAATACAATCAACTTAGCTAAGGAAGACATTGGCTTGCTTGCAAATGTAGTCGCAGAAGTAGCGTAGACCAGATTTAAAGGTATAAGTAAACATCAGATGAACATAACCAACAAACTCACAGAGCATGTCAATAAGCTCATTGAATCCATTAATGAGGTAAAGAGCATAGTCGAAGCCGAGACGTATGGCATTGATCCCCGTGATACATTAGAAACACCACTACTGTTGCGGCCGCAACAGAAATTAGAATCCGAGAAAATTCTCTTGCATATCAGGCACAAAAGGAAACAAGGAAGGTGAAATAGCACAATGCCCTTGTTAGGGAGAAGGAATAGGAAATTAAGGTGCATGAAGAAAGCATGCTTGCACTGGATGAAGCCATAAGCAACGCAGTCGCAGAGTTCCCTGCAAAAGAAAACCAACAAGAAATAGATGTAGCCGCAAAGGTATCCTGACTATCTAAAATTACAGCGAACCTAAGAAAACAGGTGGAAGAGCTTAAAGTGCAACAAAGACCAAGCACACCCCCTGAGGTCCTAGAAGAGCACAAGAAAACAACATTTGAAGCTGTTGATCGAATTAAGCATGGAGAGAAGCTCTGTAATGAAGCAGTCGACGTTGTATCTGTGACGTGGGAATTGCTCCTAGAAGATGAAACAGAGAAGAAGTTCGCAGAGGATGCGCGCCAAGATGAGTTGAAAATCACAACAATTAAGGCAGACATGAAGAAGATGCCCATCAAGGAAAAGATCACAAAGGTAGTCGATCTGAAGCAGCTAGAGCAATAGGCAAAGACTCTGTGTGAGTAGGAACAAGGTAGAAATGAAGAAGTTACAACACAACAAACAGAGGCAGAACGAGTTACAGGGCTCCTTCAGCCTGTACAGTAGAAGCTCTAACAGATAATTTAGTCACTGGAAGATGTACCGTTGAAACATATCAGTTCCGATCGTGTTGAGCAATTGGAGAAGCAAGCAGAGGAGGTACGAGAAGAAGTTGTCCAGGTGCAAGGAATTCTCAAAGCATTTTATAATAAGGTCGGTACCGTGGTGCAGCCAACGCTAGAACCATAGATTTTCTTAGTGGCTCGGAATGAGCCACATGTGAGTGTTGGGGGCCTGTTGGGCCAGGAAAGAGAAAAAGGAAGAAATAGAAGCGTAGGTGTAGGAAGGAAAAACAAGAGCGTGACAAAGTAAAGGAAGGAAAAGAAGCGTAGAAGAAAGGAAGCTTTGATGAGGAGGAGTGCGACAAAGGAAAAGAGAATCTTTCGACGTGCATAAAAGCAACAACCAGAAAGTGACAGGTCAAGAAGATCATGGATGCTAAAGTTGGCGCACGCTGGCGAACAACTCACGTATGAAGGAATATTTGTAAGTCAGGTCGATAGCGCCTTGTGTCAGTCAGTCAGTCAGTTTGTAACCATTTTTTACGGCTGATAACGACCTGCACTAAGTGAACTGTGTGTAGTCGATATTGCCTGGTCTTTTAGAATTTATAAATATGAGGAACCTGTTTTGTATAAGGGTTCAGAATAGTTATAAAATAATTGAAGGGATCAGAGAGGAGTCTGATAGCAGTGTTGTAGAAGGCTATTGAGTCGTAGAACCTGTTTTGCAGAAGGGTTTCCAAATAGTAGGAGTCGATGAACAGCTGAGTACACAGATAGTAGAGTAGAAGAGTCGATCCAGGTTGTGTGCGGATCAGTAGGAGTAGTTAGAAGAAAATCATAATAAAACAAAGAGCATGAGAGCAAGAAAGAGTCTGAGCTAAAAGACACATCTCAAACAGTATGCAGTGAAGTCGCAAACTGAAAGGTGCCATATATTTCTCATGCCAGATGAAGAGCACCTTTGTGGTTTTTCCCGGTTGGGTTTCCACCTTACATCTTGTGTCGAATGAATGTGCTTGTTGAATATTTGTGGGTTATTTTGTATTGTTTCTGTTTATTTCTTAAGTGAATGTCGCAATATTGATAAAAGTTGTTGAATGAATGAATGACTAAAGCATCGTCGAAGCATTGTGTAGTATTTCATGTTCATTTACTGTTAAGTTGTAATACAATCACGCCACTGTCATTTATTGTTAAGGAATAAACAACATCGCACAGTTGCACCGCTATCGTAGACTAAGGCAGATAGAATGCGCAATAACCTTGACAGTATTTTATATCGTTTCAAGTTCTTTTGCTGATAAGTGTTAAGGGAAAGTCTGTGTCGCATGTTGGCTGTGTCGCATTGTTGCGCCACTGTCGAGTTAGGAAAAGATTCTAACCTTCCGACTTTGTCGAGCTCCTTGGCTGTGCGCCAGGGGACTGTAATCCCTCGCCGACTACAGAAACATGGTTCTAGCAGTTACACATTAAGATATCTCAGGTGAGACTGTGCCTACGTTGCAGGTGTTGCCGATTGAGATTGCTCTGTCGGGCCAATATCTTTGGGTGTTTTATTGGTGTTTTGTGGGTCTGTTGAACTTGGGTCATGAGAGTGAGGAAAAGCATCCAACAAAGACCCAATTTCCCCAAACAACCTCAATATTTGTTGGAAACCCCTTGCAAATCAATTTCTATTAGTAGTTTTACTACTTGCACATCAACTTTTAACTTGAAGTTATCTTCCAAGGAAATCAATCGACCAAGGGTATTTCCAACCCTTTCTATAATTTTTGTGATCCATAGCTCTATGGGAAGCCTTGGGAGAAGTACCCAAACCTGTTGCCAAAAAAGGCCATCTTACTTCTAGGATTAAAACCTAGTTTCCAATTCTTTAAACATGGTCTTAAGGGTCCTCATTTCCAAGCCCTATCCATGAACATATTTGCATCATGTTGACTCTTCTCCATTAATCATATCCATCCTTGAACTAGAACATGGAAGACAAGTTTAAATCCAAGGATGGGCCTCCAATGCTCCATTAGCCAGTTTCTCAAGGATGCGCCACTCATTGTTTTCCCTATAAATCAACCTATTAGAGATTTCTCCATGAGACCTTCAACCACCTCCACCAACATCCAAACCTATCACCATTTTCACCTTTTTTTTGTTTACCCTAACACATTTCTTTTGGAACTTCAACATTACTTCCACCAACCCTTGGCTTTGTTGGACCCTTCACCGCTTGAGACGTAGGAGAAAACATTGTGATGTTCCCACCCTTTCCCTTATCATTCAATTCAGTCAAAATACCTTCAACTTCCCCTTCCTTACCTTTGAAATGTGATAATGAAACTAAAATCCTATATTGTAACCATGACTAGCTCTACTATGCAAAAATGACAGAAAAGAACATTCATCGGACTAAGTACAAGCTTGATTTCCAAACTTTTGCAAGGATATCCTTTAGAGGACCATAAAGGTCCAGACTCATCCCTCATAGGCTTAAAGCTTTCATGCCCTCCATGTGTCAAATCAAGCATTGATGACTTCTACCAACTAATTATAATTTGAATATCCCTTAAATGTTATGGATGATACCACAAGTGTAGAGCCTCCTAACATGGCCTAACGACCAAGCCTAGGGATGTAGTTTCCACTTCACAATCAACCAAATACAAGTCCTCCATGGTGCTATATGAATGACTAAACTCTTGACCTTGGCATACATAACTTTAAAAATCAATCATTCAGTAAAACCTTTTGAGATTCAACTTTATTCGAAGTTGTCATTCTATTTGTATGTTTGTTAGGTGTATATTGTGAATATTTTTAGCATTCTCAGTGTCTAAAGTTTCACCAATTTGGGTTTTTTTCTAGCTTGTGGTTGTTATCTATGAAATGTCCATCACATTAGCTAATCTTACTACTAACATGCTATATCCCTGTGTTGGGATTATGTGCTACATTAATACTCTCATTCTAATTGTGTGTATGTTAAGTGTGGGTTGCAACTAATTTTAACATTACTCGCACCAAATCTTTGCAAATCTTAATGTTGGATTTCAGGTACAAATCTTAAAATCTTACTTCCACCATGCTATATCTTTATATTGGAATTTCATTATACATTAACACTCGTATTTGAATTGTATGTGTTATGAATAATTCCGGCTTTTGCACCAAATGCTCTATTAATCTTGACACTAGTATTAGAGTGAAAATTCCCCTATTGATATGATAACATCTTCCCTCACTCTAATACTAACACCCCAATTATTTTGGTGTCATGCTTTGAAAACCCTCTTTAAATTATTATCTATTTTAATAGATATAATAATTGGCATCTTCCCACTATATTCACATACTCTCATGTTGGGATGTCATTCTAGTCTAATTCTATTGTTTTTCATTGCATGAATCTTTCTCCTATAATATATGAATAGCTTACATCAAGGAAAGGGATAAAGACATTGATCTCATTGGGTAAAAGGGTAAGGTTCAAATCTCTCCCATACCAAAAAAATTTGCATACTCTGGATATAACTTGACAGTGACATTTTTGTACATACTGATTAAGCATATATACTATTTAATAAAACATAGATAAAAACTATAGAAATTGATCATAAACTTGGCCCATGAAGAGCCCCTTCTTGAGTAACCTCTTGTGGTTCTACTCCATATTTGCTAAAATGTTATTTTCCCACATGGTCAACTTATGCATAGGTCTCCGTGACTTATTCCAGAATCATTTATCAAGGACATGGCATACCCTTGTTTCTCTCTAAGGAAAAGGAAGGAACTCAAGGGGGGTCCTTATAGGAGTTGGAAGCGATACAAGGAGAGGAAATAACATTTGTAAGCATGACAACGTAGGAAACCATCATGCCAATTAACTATTATAAAGAGTGGACCTTCTCACAAAGCTCTAGTTGCTTGCCACAATGAATCTACATAAAGGCATCAACCTTTTGCTCCCATTCTTATAACACCAATATGTTTGACTATACCTACAACACATTTATCATGAACCTCATTCTCCTACTGCATTTGACAAGGGAAATTGTCCTTTTGGATATTCCACCTAATTATCCAATTCCTTATACTACAATGTGCCTCTATTGTGTCCTTACTACAATGTCCTAAACCTTGTTGTACCTCCTTGAATTCATATAAACACACCAACCATAATTCTAATGACATTATACCATCTTAATATTGGAGCTTGTCAAATTCACAATGGGGAGGGCCAACTTCAAGTTTTGCCAAGCACTGTGAATGGGATTACATCAGTGTGGAGAGAGAGACCAAACTTAATCTTTGACTTGAAACTCCACAAAATTGGGGGTTTGCCACTTGAAATTGAAATTGACCTCCTATTCGAGTGAACTAAAGGAAACAAACTACTGTTGGTAGACCATCCAAAGATGTTCTTTCTCTTAGTGCTTGATCACAATAAAAAAATTGTGGACTGGAGAGGCGACCAATACATCTTGCCAGACTTGAGGAGTTGGCCAATTAATCCCACAGATGCTCCACTAGGACACCATCATACTCATATTCAATGATCATAGTAGCGAATTAATCCAAGTGATAATACCATGTTCTCAATGTATTAAATTCCCATCTTGTTGATTTAGAGAATAAAGACAAGTGTTGGAATTAACAAGGGGTTTCTTCATTGAATTGCACCTCATGGAAGGGAAATAATAAAGGCCCCCCTATTTACAATGCATACACCTTCTACCAACCCCACGTCTTCGTTGGCTTGTTCATCAACACTCTGATTTGTTTGTCACAAGACTTGGAAGAACTTGGTGTTCTCAAAATCCCAAGCCACATACAAAATTCTTTGAATTAGCCTATACAAATTAAAATTACTTGGGTTTTTTTTTTAAGTGCAATGCTATCTAACTATGAGTGTTGAGTCTCCCATCATTGTTGCTCTACAAACCTTTATGTCTCTAAAAATAGACAGGCCTTAGAGTGTAGCTAAAAACTTTGCTTCATTGTTAGTTGCTACCCCATGCATAGGTTATTATTTATATTCCTTTGTAGCCAAGTATGACTCCCCACCTGGCCTCTTGTTGTTATCTATGTTATATTAAAGACAATTTTGTTACAATGACATCCCATGTTGAAATTTTGTTCAACATTAATACTCCTCTTTTAAAATATGTGTATCAACACCACTGTCGAATATATACATAGTGTAATCTTACTTATAACCATTCTAAAACAAAAAGACTTATAAAAGATTGCCCAAAGCTAAAGCTTTCTCAACCTAGACTCTCGTTTTAAAGTGCAAGTTCTAAAGTCAATGTCATTCCCTCCCTCCCTCCATAGCCAACATCGTAAACAACTCCACAAGGAGTAGTCTATTTGTTAGAGGTTTTAGATTTTAAGGCGAATTTTTAATCAGAATTCGGTTAAATTTTTATTCAAAGATCTCAATTCTCAAGTGTCTAAATCATTTTTTTTGAATGTATAAATAAATAAAGCATCCTTAAATACCCAAAAAAACACCAAAATTATAAAGTTTAACAACTATGGAAAACAAATTAAAAAAAAATTGAAAAAAATCAAACATTTAAAATTTTACCCATTCCACAATAATGCTATCATGCATACTCCTGTCCTCTAACCAGGGACCATATCTAAGTGTATTTACTTTTCGTGACCAGGAATTTCGCCAACAAAGAATTTTCACGGGAGCCGAGGCTCGCCAGCCTCAAGGTTGGATGATATCTAAGTGGATTTGCACTGTGTAAATCCTGGTAAGGTTATAACCCCGGGTAAACCAATCGAAGAGGATAACTCAAATATTTTGAACCGTCCCATTTTTTAATGAATTTGGCCTTCTAGGAAAGCCAAAAATAAAACTTTCGTTTTCGTCATTGCAGTGTTGAACCTTTCACCCCTCTTCACGATGCCCATGGCTTCGTGTTTCGTGGCCAGCCCGGCCTTCCTCAGGCCTCCGGACGCCTATCAGCCCACGCTCACTTCAGCAACACTGAGTTTCTCGCATTCACTCGCTCATTCTAATCTCCCCAAAGGTCTCTGGTTCATTTCCTCTGAAGAAAAAAAGCTTGGCCCCTTGCTAACGGTGAAATGCCAGAAGGAGAAGAAGCAGCAGAAACAGCCTCTGCAGAGTGGGGTTATCAAGAGGGCACAGATCAAAGCTCTTAATATCATACTCAGACGAGAAGCTGCCATGGCTAACATGGAAAAGAAGGCAGGGCCCAAAATGTCCAAGAAGCTCTTGCCAAGGACTGTCCTCGAAGCTCTCACAGGAAGGATTGATGGCAATCATTGGGAATCTGCACTTAAGGTATGCAAAGCGTCAAACTTTATTTCATGGTGAAGATAATGCTAGATAACACTAATGGATTATATGTGTGTGCATGTGTACTAAATGTACTAGCACAAACCCATCTAAATCCAGGTCTAATACGAGTAACACAGAATCGTCTAAACCCAGGTCTCATTTGAGTTGCAAAGCTCGATGCTGCATATCATGAATTCCGCTATTTGATACATTTGTCATCCTTCGTTGAGCTTTGCAACTTCGTAGCACATATCCAACCCGGGTTTATATGGCTATGAGGTAATGTCCATATTCAATGCACCATTACACACATTACAACATCCAATTACTAAGTGTTGATGGATTTCCCACCCCACCCGGCCTGTAAAGAATTTGCATCTGTATTATATGTGCAATAAATTATAATAAACAGGGATGGGTAATATGAAAATTACCGTTGGACCAGATTACTTGGCCTGAAAATAATTTCGGACGAAGCAATGCGCTAGAAACAAGACAGAGACTGTGTTACTAAAGAAGATGGTTAATTCAAATCCTTTCAGGGGTGGTGATCAGGTATGGTGATCTGGAGAGTGCTCTGTGTCACCGGAATTGCTACAAGTGATTGTAAGTGGCTAGTCCATGATGATTGAAAATTCGTAAGTTGTCTGCCCGATCCCAGTAGGTACCAGTAGAGTGGAGGCCATCCTAAACATAGAATTGGGGTGTCTGGCTAGTTCATGATGATGGAAAATTCGTTAGCCATTGGTGTGATCTCAGTAGTACCAGCGGAGTGGAGGCCAGCCTAAATGTAGAGCTGGTCAAGTTGTGAGGGAGTGCCAAGAGCCTTGCCACAGTTGGCTTTGAAGCCCTTCGAACTGGTCTCTGAATGAAAAGCTTTCCACATTGGAAACTCAGAAAGCTGAGAAAGTCACTGCAGCAGGAGATCCATAGCATGAGCCTCCATCATCTCGACTGCTTAATTTCCTGCCTTGATTCCGTTATTAATTTTGTGTTTATTCAATATTGTACTTGCCATGATGACACTTAAATTCTGGACTCTTGGAGATTTATTTTCACACAAAGAGGCACTATAATGATTTTGGCTTTGATTTGGTAGCTAGAACAGTTTTGAGTTAAGATATTGTGGCTTTTAATGCCCTATAGGTTAGCGCTAGCGATGGCTGCCCCTGCAGCCCACTTCTTTTTTGAAAAAAAGAATGCTCATGTACATATTGTGAATCATTGATAGTTGAATTATTTTGTATAAAAGAAATTCATATGCTGTTGGTGTGGACTTTTGAAGTTTCTGTCACAAATGACAATTAATGCAAAACAGAAATTTCACCTCTTTGACTTGAGGTTTCTTGGATCTTAATCCTGAGAATTTCAGCCTTGGAGCTGTTATGAAATGTAGTATAAAACAGAAGCAGTAAGAAAACAATATTTCACTGCCTAACAGCCAATCTTCTAGGCAATCCAAGGAGAAACGATACCATACTGTCTAGATAACAGCAGGCCCTATTTAAACAGGAAAACAAGACACAACAACAAACCCTTAGCTCTTGGGTATGGGTGGTCCAGAAAAGGGAGCAGACCCCCCCACTTGCCAAAGTTGAGGAGGTTGTAAAAACCAAGTCAAATGAAGAATGCATTCGCCGGACCAAGGAACTCAACCTCAGAGTGCGAGGACTCGCCCCCAGTCCCACTGGACCCCCTTCAGCAAGGTACCTCTTTTCTTCATGACAAGATTCTGAACCTGAAGGATCTGAAGTTCGAAAGAGCATGGATGGGTGGCAGCTCCACACTCTTCCTCTGTTTTAGGACACCAAGTGATTGGATTAGAGCTTTTTGGGCTAAGAAATGACTAATCTCCCTCCCACAAAATATCGTCCTTGATGCTGACCTCACCAGAGCCCAACTCCCGCAGTTCAAACAGTCTAGAGATCAAGTCACCTCAACTAGGAAAAAGGGAAGTGGTTGGTTATTTGGGATCTCAGAATAGTCATTTGAGACTCTCCACCACTAGGGTGGGACTGTCCTTGGGCTAAATGACAACCACCCTTGATCCATGGGTACCATTGGGTTTGGGCCTATTAATAGGAGACTTGTTTTGATAGTGTCAGAGGCTCTAGTGGGGTCACGTGTCTCATTTGTGACCCTATCCAGACCAGGGGTTGCATGGTGGCCTCAAATGAGCACACCGAGTTCTTAAGGGTTCGGATCCATAGGAGTGCCCTCCTACCTCAGGACGTTTACATTGTAGTTTGCTATTCCCCCCCAGCCTCGTCTCACTTCACACTTCATAGAGACTCTGAAGGGGATCCCTACCTCGACCTCTACATTGACATATCTCCCTACTCCATTCTTAGGGAGGCCATTCTTATAGAGGACTTCAACCTCCATACTAGAGACACAAATATTGCTACATGATAAATCTAATGATGTACTTTGCCTCTAGGAAATAGAGTTGCAACTTGGATGATGAGGGGGACCACTCACAGAATTTGGGAGAAACCTTTTACAGCCCAGGGAATCCCACAACTAACAGCTCCCAAATGGTCTCCCTTGCTTCACACGGTGAGAGGGCTTCACTCCTTATCACAGGCAGCAAGAAATATCTTTAATACATTGAAGATCATAACCTTGGTTTTAACTAGGTTTGTTGAGTTTTGGGGTAACTCGTGATGTCCTCCATGTGGACTACTTAGCATCGAGGGACTTCTATTAGCGTAGGAAGGTGGGTAGAGTGTGAGATACACTCTACTAGGTGGCATGGATCCAGATGCAGATACATGCAAAGAATTAAGTCACTTTTGCAGCTGCATGCAAAAGTGCATGCATGTATTTTTTAATGCAGCAACATGACCTTTTGCATAAAAGTGAAATTAGGGTTTTGGAAACCTAATTTCATTGAAAGGTTATAAAGTGACCTTCGGAATGCAAAAGTCATTATCTTTTGTGAGTATCAGGGGATCAAAGCAACTAAGAGCATCAGTTGACCAAGGAGGGTGAACCATTTGAGACAGCTGGGGGCACATTCTTGAGAGTAGTCAGAGGACAAATCTTTAGAGATTGAGGAGTTCTTTCATTCGAGCAGTGAGAGAGAGAGTCTTCATTCAGTTTCTTCAGAGACTGAAGAGTAACAGCACACGCATAAGCGTGAGCATCTAGAGGAGGATGTGAGCAGCAAATACGTCACACGTGTGGGACGTGAGGGTACAACTGCACATGTGTGAGTGGCTGAGAGGGCCCAGAGAGCTAAGGGTCTTTCATCAGTGGCTAAGGAAAGGCCATTAGGATTTACTTAGAGCCAGACCGAGGGCAGATTAGTTGGAACGCAGCTATACTGCTGGGGGTCGTTTTCAGTGATTGAGGACGTAGTTGATCTTCCATAGCAGAGCAGAAGAGTTGAGAGAGCAGTCTTTTGAGATTAGACCGAGTACAACATCCAGTGATTGGTAGTGATTGAGTTGAGAGTTCCAGCTGAGGGTGTACTGTTGGTGGCGCACTTTCCAGGAGCAACAATTGCAATTGTTGCATATCTAGGGCTTTCACCCTTCAGGTTCACCATTGTTTCTCTAACTCATATTGTACTTCTTATTGCCTATTATATTTGCTCCGGGCTTGAGAGACAAGAAAGCAATTCTTGCAGTTGGTTTTCCCAAGTTGGGTTTCCAGGTTAAATTTTGAGTCATTTGGTTGATTGTTGGTTTATGAGTTGTATGGATGTTCATGTGCTGCAAATTCTAATTTTGATAGAAGTGTATTAGATTTGGGATTAGTGAATATTGTGGTAGTGCTGAATATCTGAAGTCCTGAACTTCTCAAAGCGGGTGGAGACCTCTAAGAAAATTTACATGGTATCAGAGCCTCGTTAGAGGTGAGAGGAGGGAATTCACACTCAGATCTGGAAGAGTATACCGGGTTTGTGTGAAGATTCAAAAAAGAGGTCAATTATGTGGAGAGGGTGACCATATCTACCATATCTGAAGATGAGGGTTCAAATCTGTGACTGTAGAGGTTAGATCCATTGGATTTGAGTAGTTGGAGTCTAGATTTGGGATAGGTCTAGCAGGTATCAGCATGATAGAGACCAAATCTACCTAGATCTGAAGTGCAAGATTCACATTTCTGTCGATGGAGGTCAGATTTATCAGATTTGATAGTTGGTGGAGAGTTCTAAGACAGATCCTTCAAGATCTTGGCGTGTAAAGGCTAGATCGGTGATCTCTTTGCTCATTGATATAGAGTTGTTCAGATCCAATTGACTAGAGAGATGGCTAGCAGCTTACGTGTAGAGGATCGGTTGGATGGTGCGTTGAACTTCGGTGCATGGAAGGCTAGAGTTGTCATGTTTCTGAAAGAAAGTGAGTTATGGGATATTGTGGAGAGCACAAAAGCAAATCTCGTAACTATTCCTACAGATGCTACGACAAAGGTTGCATATGAAAAGAAGTATCAAGTGTACACCATACATGTATCATCATCAGACATCATCATAAGGTATACTTGTCACTGTTTACTGCTCATATCTGTATTAACACATCCAAAGATACTATTGTATATTTGACTGTTCTACACCACTGTATGTATCCTCAGTTGTATAAAGCATTCATCATTATCATGTGCATGGAGTATACATCATTACTTCATACTGTATAGGAATTATCTCTGTACATCACTGCTTATTCACAGTATATCATGTCTGAGTGTATTCAATAGTAGTATACATACCTTTATCAGTCAAGTATTTCATACCTGGGCTGTGTATGTGTCTGTGACATGAAACAAAACCAAGCTCAAACTTGAAGATGACCTAAACCATTTCAGTGCTAGGTTTGTCACAAAATTTTGGGTTGTTTATGTAAGCTGTAGATGTTCCAAAACAGGGTTAAACTTCACCCTCTGCAAAAATTCTGACTGTACAAAAACCCTTGACTGCTGTATTTTCTTGCGGACTCAAAACTTGAGCTTAGGACAACAAGCAGAAGGCTCGGTTCTCTGTCAAGCATGAAAAACTTGGACTGTACGAGCATGCAAATTCGGGATTGTTTTATGTTTTAGAATACCCCAAGCAAGTCCAAGAATGGACTGCATCAAAAAAAAATCCAACAAATTCAGGACTGTTGTACAAAAAAAATTGGAATTGTCACCTCCAAAAAATTCAGGACTGTCATAAAGGAAGAAATTCGGGACTGTCACTTCCAACTGCGATTTTTCCTCAGAGAGGTTGCTACGTCTACCTCAGTCACCACCCGAAAAATCTCAGAGCTAAAATAATCTCCCACGAACTCACTCTTTTTAAAAGGAAATCATGAGGGCCTATTTATATACATTTCCATAAGTTTTTTATTGGGCCAACATACCAAATAACAATTTAATATTTTTATTTTTATTTTTAATGGGGCCGACCTTCAACAAGATCATCATAAATAAGATGTTTAATGTCCATAAGACATTGTACCACACTTAAGGGTGTGCTCCAACATGTTATGGTCAACTATGGGGTTTGATCATACCCCAATGTATAACTTAGGTCACCACAACCCTCAAGGACATCATGCATCATCATATTGTTGAAGGTGTCATCATCTTCAAGGTGGACTTCTTCAACGAGGTTGTCATCATCTTCAAGGTCCATCAAGAGTATCCAAAAGCTCCTCCATATGTGTGGGTCCAAGCCATCACATTGCAAGGGTGTGTTTCATCATCACATAATTTTCACCATTCCTACAAGGGTACAAGAGCCATAAAAACATCAAGTGTGGGTCCAAGGACTTCTTCAGTGCTTCTTCATCAAGCAAGAGGTATCATGGGCTTCTTCAACCACCTTAGCCATGCACGTGGACCTCTATGGTCAAGATACATCAAGACATCACATGTGGGTTTGCTAGACCTTCTCCCGGGGACCCATGACATCATCATAACATGAATGACGACAAAATGGGTCATTAATGCTTCTTCCACCCATCTAGGGCTTCTCCAACATCCATCAAGGCTTCAGGACCATCTCTAGGGTCTTCAACATCTTCAGCAAGGTCGTGGCATCAAGATCCAGTCTTGTGGGTACAGAGACCTTGTCAACTGGGTACAAGGTGCTTCAAGGCACCAACCCACTCTGTAAGGGGTCCAATACACTGCAAGACTTGGTGGCATCAATGACATCCCGTGGGGCCACTGCACGTCCATGTTGGCATCAATGACAATTTCATCAACAAACTCCCCCTTTGTCATTGATGACAACAACTCATGCTCCCCCTATGAGCATGCTCCCCTTTTGTCTGCATCTCTCCCTTTGTCTTCATCTCTCCCCCTTTGGCATCAATGGCAAAGGGTGTCCACATACCTGTGTTTGAAATCTTTGATCACTGCTCACTGGTATTTGCTCCCCCTGTCAATATGCACGATCCTAGGACCTGTCTGTATGTCTGGAGTAACCATCCTTTCTCCTTTGAGTTCATTCTCCAGCCTTATGAACTCAAGATGTGCTAAGGTCTTTAAGAGACCTTACACTTGGCTTGCCATATGGTAGCCATCCTCCCTGCTCTGATCAGCTTCTCCTATATGCAACTGCTTGGTCTTCCTCATCCATACTTGCTTCTTGACATCTGACCTTTGAGCATTTGTTACTTCATTTGTACTAGCTTTCCTTGATGAGCTGTATAGGAAGTTTCTCAAGGGTTGTTTCCGTGTACTCCAACAATCTTGAGCTTTGTGCCCAAGGCCACTGTAGCTATAACACCTCATCTTACGACAATGTGCAGCAATGTGACCAACATTTGACTGAGCTGTCGGAAGTTACTTGGAACTTCCAACACTTCTTTGATCAACTTCATTTCTCCATGCTTGAGAGTGTCCCTGACTGTAGACATTTGTCTTCTGATCTTCAAATCTTCTTGCTGATATGTATGGAGCACTCCTTCTTGGTTGACTTCTTTGACTGGCACATTCATGGGCTTTGTGTCCAAACCCACTGTAGGTGTAGCATCTCAATGTGTGACATGTGGCAGCAACATGTCCGACTTGATTGCATGTCCAACATCTAACTGAGTCATTGGGGCTTCCGGCCCTTCTTCTTCCATAGAATCTACAATCCATAGCCTTATGACCAAAGTTAGAACAAAAATAACAATAACCATTGACGCCACTGTCATACCTAGGTCTTGGAGTTGTTTCTTTAATGAAGTTGCTTTGAGGAATAGACCTAACTTCTTGTTTCATCTTTGAACTTCCAAAGTCCTTGTTGTCATGTGCAGGTGCATGGGGAGCAGCTTTGGACGTTGATGGACCTGCTTCTGGAGTCTTCAGAGACCAAGGGTCATCTTCAGATTTTTCTTTGTTCTTCTTGTAACCAAGACCAGTTTTGTCGAGTGGAGATCTTTGGCAATCTAAGATCTTATCTAGGACAATTGAACTGTCTTGGAACTTGACCAAGGCTTCGTTCTTCTTACCTTTCTTCCTGAGACCAACTACCTCCATTTCCAACTTCTGGACTGTCTCCTTCTTTTCTTCCAGCTGACTCTTCAGGATTTCTTCTGTCCTCTTGGCTTCCTCCAGCTGAGTCTTCAGATCATGATTGACCTCTCTAGTTTCTTCAAGCTCTTGAGCAGGCTTTTCTGATTCTTCCTTTTGACTGATCAATTCAGTCTTTAATTGTTCAACTTCAGCATCCTTGTCTTTCATTTGATCTCGCAACTTTTTGTCCTCGTCTTTGAGCTTTAGAAGCAACACTTTCATTGACATGGTCTTCTGCTGATATTCATTCAAGGAGTCCAAGATTTTCTTTTTGAAGTTCGTGAAATCACTCTGGTTCAGATTTACTATGCTTAGGAACCAATTGGCTCTAAGATCAATATTTAGCAATGTGAGATGTATCTCATGTGCAGTCTTTGATAACCCTTCATCATCGTCTGCAATAACGTTCTCAATTTCATCACACAAGCTATCATTATAATCACAAGAGTCCATACCTTTACTAGAGTCCTCTTCTTGTTTGTCTTCTTCTTGATTGAGCTTTTCTGGGGGCTTGTCTTCTGATTTTTTATCTTTCTTTTCGGGTTCTGGTCTTGCCTTCTGATACTCACTCTCTAGCTTGAACCATAGTTATTTTGCCGAAGTGTACTCTCCTACACTTTCCTTCATTGAGCTGAGAAGTCCATCCATGAGGAACTTCAAGGCTGTAGTGTTGTCCTTCTTTACTTCCTTCTGTGCAGCTGATTTGCCTTTCTTGTTTGATGGAGTTGGTGGATTGATGACAATTTCCCAAATACCAAACTTCTTCAGATAAGCCTTCATTTTGCTTCTCCAACTGAAATAATCTGTAATATCAAGTACATGCACGTCATTGCTTGATGATTCTTTCTTTTCCTCCATTGTGTCTAAGGATCTCCTTCAAGCTTGCTAGGCTTGTGACGAAGGCCGACTCTGATACCAATTGTTAGACACTGAGAGGGGGGGGTGAATCAGTGTGAAGCCAATTTTAAATCTTTTCTTAGCTTGTCACAATTAACTACCAATTCATCATTCTACCAATGTCATAATCATTTCATAAACATATCATAAGCATTTGAATCATCAAGAACCATAACACAAAAGAACACAACACCATATAAATTTGTAATCTTTTTATATTAGTTTTGGTCCAGTTACAACCGTGAGGTAAAATTAGCACCTACTGATATGAAGAGCACCTACTCTGCGTCCAGGACCCTGCCTGGTTTTCTTAGACCCTGTTAAGAAGGGTTTGAGGTATCTTAACCTCAAAAGCAAGACAAGTTTGCTTTTCAAATTAAAGCTTGCTGTCACATCATCTCATCAATCACTTGTCTCTTTGATCTGCTGTCAACTGTCTCTGCTCATGCTCATTTGCTCATCATCAACATTGCTCATTATCTCTGCTCATCATCAACGCTGCTCACTGTCAAGTCATCATACCGCTCCTATCACTGATCATCAATCTCTGCTCTTTATCAACACTGCTGCTAAACAACCTTTGGCCAATACTTCATCTGCTGGTCAACTGCTCAACAACATTTGCTCTCATCATTTGCTCTGCTGCTCAAAGATCATACCAATTCAACAAAGATCTGCCCATCATCTAGTCTTGCTCTTATGCTGCTTAAGCATCATCATCAACAGGGAGAATCAAGGCATGCATATGTCATCAAGGTTCCAAGATTACCAACAAAGTCTGGAACATCATAGGATATGAATTACACTGTTCATCATAGAGTGTAACCACTAACCATCCGCTGTCACAGATCACTTTCATAAGATGTGTCAACAAGTCAATAGCATACCCATCACTGTTAATTTACAGCTGTCAATATTGTTTCATCAGGCCTGTGTATAACACCTTGTACAAAGCATTCAGTCAGGAATAATATCAGCAATTCACAATCTTCACAATGTCTGTGTCCAGAGCATTCTGTCCTAGCAATTCTTCATTCATGTCATCACTTCTTATTCTGTCCATAAGCATCAATGATAATTTCATCAACATGTGTTTGGTCCAAAAGTAGGGGAAACTGGAGCAAACCGCATGGTTGAATAAGCAAACAATGTGTGAGTCGAGAGAATGGATGTTGTACTTGAGGAGCTCGTTAGTTGCTTTATTGGTGCTCATAACCATGACTACTCTCCTAATGTCTCTTTGGAGAAGAGATGGCATGAAGGAGGGGGGTAGGGGATACGAGTGGGGGATTGTCTAGGAATGTCGTATGGGAGAAAATGGCCTAGGGGGGAGGGCCCAATGTTTAGGGGAAGTGGCGGAAGTTCGTACAAAGCTCGCGTCTCCTAGAGAGCATAATGCTCGCTTCTTAAGATGATGGAGGTGATGTGGAGGTGCCATTGGAGAGTTTTGCACTCCTTGTCGATCCAAGGGTTTATGGGGAAAGAGCTAGGTTTTGTCGCATAGGTGTGTTGTCATATGTAGCATGGGTACGAATTAGGAATTAAGGGCTACCTCCCTAAAACTATCAAAACAGTCTCATACTTGGTTATGGCTATGCTAAGTGACATGAAGTGGTTGATGGGGGGGAAGCAATTCCTCAAGGTAAGTGGTGTAGATGTCGACATACTTGTTTAAAAAAAAGATAGCGGTGAAGGAGGGGAGAGTGGGGCGAGTGGGGAGAGGGAGGGAGGCGAAGAGAAAGAAGGTGAGAAGGGCATGGCCTACCAAAGGGAGGGGAGCTACAAGGAAATGTCAGAGATGTAAGAGGAAGTGGAGTAGGGAGATATGTCATCATGTCGGAGTGAAACCCTCTAACCTTGGGAAGTAGGGGAGACCATTTCGGTAACTCCTCATCATGTCGGGCATTTAAGCCTTGGGTAGGTATTGGTGCATCTTGGGGTGAATTCAACACATGGCTTAGGAGCCCTAGCCACACTTATGGTTTTATGCTTTTTAGGCCTAAGAGCCCCTAAAAATTAAATATTTTGAAAAAATCAAAAAAATATTTATTTTGTCATTGTACTTTGACTAGTATCAATTTTACTTGAAAAAATCCAAAGTTTACCGCAATTATTTATTTCTAAATTATTTATCTTACTTGAAAATCCATTAAAAGTGAAAAAAGTCCCCCCAAAATTTTGTTTTGCAGCTTGAAGAGGCCTTAAATTAGGGTGACATCAGCCCTAGTAGATCGATGCCAGATCCTAGTGGCTGGTACAAGTACAACCCTACTGCAGGTCTGGTTGACGGTTTTGTAGGCTCATATTTGACAAAGGACAAACCCTTAGGGGGTTGGAAAAGGTTCAATAATTATCCCCAAGCATTGTTGGGTGCCCTTGGGGGGTTTTGAAGTGCTAAACCAGAGATATCTACAAAAGTTGTAGGCTAGTACAGAGCTGAAGTGTTCCAATAGCCATAAGTTGCAGCAAGTATCACCAAACTTGAGGTACAACAAAGGTACAAGTCTTGTCATTGGTTGGTAAGAAGGTAGTAGGTATATATCAGGGACTTTTCAAGGGTTTGATTAAAGTTTCATACAAGTTAATGGTGCTAGCTTGTACTGTAGTTTCATAGATATATCTCAGTGACAAAATTGTACCAAGTTACATTGATCCTAACCTCCTAGTCTCATATGTAACCATTCAATATTTTATTGAAATATCTCGTTGACTCCATAAGGAACTGGACCAGTATAGATCCATCTTAACTATGGTTCTACCAAGCGCCGAGAGGGATCAAGTTTTCTTTAGGTGCAAACCCTTTTTAATTTACAAAAATGTCTAATAAGTATTCCTTCTTGGGAGGGAAATGACCAACTTTCTTAAGTAATTCCAAAATAGAGTAAATATGAGTAGAAGAATGAGTAGAGTAACATTAATAATCATATAATCAAATAGTTTTCCAAAAATTATTTTACTTGTCTTCCTTTAGAACTAATAATGAATTTTAAGAGTAGTTAATGAGTAAAATAATCCATATATAATTTTAAAATCTATATTTCCAAAATAAATTGGAATTTGAAAAACATTTTACTATCAAATGAAGATTTTAAACATTTATCCAAATGTTTTTGAGAAATAACTTGTTTTTCTCTATAACTAAAAATGAACATTTACGTGTTAGGATAACCTTGACTTGGGAATGAGCAATGATGTAAGTGGTTTAAGGAACATGGTTTTAGTGGCCCGTGGTTTAAGGAACATGGTTTTAGTTTTTTTTCATTTAAAGAACCTTATAAATATAGTTGTAACATTCTATTGTAATGTGCCAAAGTGAGCAGGTGAGATGCTCTTGGCTGGTGGTTTCTTGCTATTTGTATTTGCATTTAAATTGAAATTTGATATATAATTACATAAATTTGTTTTAAAATTTAGGTAATTTAAAATTAAATTTCATATGTTCTTGGTATAATAATTTTTATTTTTACTACTCAAGTCAATTGAATTTTACTACTGATGTTTTACTACCGAGTTTGTAAGATTGTGAGTATTTCCCTAATATGGTTGTATATTATATGAGTATAATATTTTTTATTTTTTATTTTTTTAATTATAAGCGGACATGTTATAAGTTTTTTTATTTTTTATTTTTTATTATTTTTAATTTTATTGAGCCGACATGTGCCAGGTCAGCGTTACAAACGGGACACATCTAACCCATTTGAGTTGTAGAAAGTGCCTCTCGGCGCAATGACTAATCTAATAGGAGGGTTTCTTTGAAGTAGAATTGTTCTCGTTGTTATATTTTACAAGGCTACTTCTATACACATTTGGGAAGCCTCTCGTGGCCAAAGGAGCATGCCTAAAGAGAGAGGAGAGTGCATTATGGTGATAGTGGGTGCATCTCCTGAGAACTTGCCAATCTTAGCACCAGCCTTCGTGACCTATCATAAGAGTCCTAATTTGTGCAGTAACATTCTTTTGTGCCATCGTCGGGGACTGCTTAAGATTGTTGCATAACAGTTTGGCCACGTTGCTGGGTGTTACACTTTTATAGTTTTCAGTTTTCCAGCAGGTTGTTGGTATAGGAGGGATAAAAGGCCAAGTGTGGGGCTCTATGCTTATGGTTGGCCATGGTCGGGCCCCTTGGTTTTTCTCTTGGAAGTACTATGGCTTAGTGGCATTGTTGACTGCCTTTTATGGGGCTTTTTAGCCCTAGAGTTGGTGTCTAGGGCTTCCAGGGGTAAGCCATTGGGTCATTTGACCACCATCCTTTTATCTCTTGAGGGGGACAATACTTCATCTAGGGAGGTCATCCCTAAGTCCACCACCCCTCTCACACCCAACTTGGACCTTCTCTGCAGCTGATTTTACCCCCTATGACCAAATCAACCCCTTTATGTCTTCATGATTGATCAAGCCTCAAGCTAAGGCAAGGGGGACGTTGAGGCACTTTATTCATCATTCTAGGGTTAGTAGGGGCATAACGTCCTCCTCACTCTTGCAGTCACAATGAGCCTTGACTTGCTTATTTTAGTGTATTTTATCATTTTAAGTTGGTTTTAGGGCTTAGTCCCCAACGTGTGGGTGACATGCCCTAATTTTGTCTTATTTTGGAATATTTTAGTATTACTTGTTTTAATTTCAAATTGACATGTAGGCATGATAAAGATTAAATCTTATGCTAAAATAGATATAAATATCCATTCATTTTTCATTTGTAAAGCACAAGACTTGGGATCAAAAAAATCATTATGTTATTTTTTACCCTTCATAGGGCTCTCTAAAGTGATGCACACCTCTTGGATGATCTTCTCTTTTGCTTGAAATGGAGATTGAAGAATTTTCTAGGGTTTCTATGCACATGCAAGGTTGATGCTAAGAATTGTTGGGCTAACACATGCACAAGGAGGATCTAGGGCTTCTTTCTTTGGCTCCTCTTTAGTAAAAGTTGGTGAGTTTATACTTCTTGGATGATTGAATGGTGGTGTAATGCTGCATTTCTTTTGATTTAGGGCTTCTTACCAGCCTTTAGTCAACTTTGCATGGTAGGAAACGTCCCTTTGAGGGGGTTTTCTCTTGTTTGGGCCTTGGATCTTTTTGATTTTTGCCCAAATTAGGCTCCTCCAATGAACCCTAGAGGTTGTTGTTGGATTCCCTAGTTTGGAAGAGAGGAGAAATTATCCAAGAGGGAGGCTGGTCACCATCCCTTTTGCACTAGGGTTTGAAGTACTATTAAAAAACCCAATTTTGTCACCTTTTATCAAAATTCAGTACTTTTCATGTGTAAATAGTAGGCATTTCATGGTTAGTTTAGGTTAAATTAGGGTCTGCATTTTTAAATTAGAAACCTTAAAAAATGTCATAGAATTCCCCTAAACCAAAAATAATACAAGGTTTCCAAATTCTAAGCCTCCCTACAATTTCGGCCTGCTCTTTTAGCCATAGAAACCCTAGGGCGAAATTTGTGGAAACCTCATAAAACCCTAAAAATTTCAAAAAGTAAAAAAATATAAAATTTTTCCAAACTCTGCCTCCCTAAAATTTTGGCCTGCCTTCCTAGAAACTCGGCCTGCCAATTCAGACCTGCAAAACCCTAAAACGGATTAGCAGAAAGGCCCTAAAAATATAAAAAAAAAAAATATTCTAAAAAATACATCTTCTTTGCATTTTTCAGACCCCTCGGGGGCTATGTCCTCCTTGTGCACCCTACAACCCTGGGGGCTTCATCTCCTAAGCAGGGCCAAACCCTGAAGAGGCTGCTGTAGCAGCTCGACCCCCTCCAAAAGGGCTTCTCCTTGTCCCAGCAAGCCTTCATGGGTAGTTTGTGCCAGTTTCCATTTGCTGTTCCTTCCACATACTTGACAGCCCAAAAATATCAGACTTGCCATTACAGAAATAACAGTTCAAAGGATCCTTGTTTGTGATAGGTTAACACAGTAGTTGTTTATGAAGTTCTGATGTCTAAGATTTGGTTAAATGCAAGTACTAATTTGAAACATTAAACATACTAGTGCTTACACATAAAAAAGGGGTCTCTTACAGTATTGATGAAAGGTAAATTTGAACAATTTTGAATCCTGCTATCTGTATCTCTGATTGGTTACTGTTGGTACAAGTGACATAATAACTCACTTACCTTGCTATTGAGTGGATGATATTGTTGGAATAAATGATAGATGGTGTTACATATTGCTATAGAGTAAGCAAAGTTAACCTATTGGCTGCCATTACAAATTTAACGCAAGTTTCAGGTAGTTAATCCACTGTCATGGTTAAAAGTCTTTCCTTGATTTAACTCCTAGAACAGTTGCATCATTGACGTCTAATAATTACAAGCACTCTATACTAGAGTACAAAAATACTTGCTTGACATAGCCTTTCATTAGTATGTCTTCTTTATTCTCTGTTTGACCCCATTGAAGGCACTGATCTACGCTACTAGGGGTTTGGAATGTATTTGGTGACTGCTTGGCAGGTACATAGAAGGGCTCTCCCCCTTGGGACAACATTGGATCCCAAAGAAGTTAAGAGATTGGACAAGGTGACAGTAGTCCAAGTCTCTCATGTCATTGCTATTCACTAGCAAGCTAACCCTGCTAGTTTGAACGGTAACATTCTTGGCGCTGTTGACGGGGACATTTCAAAAGATTGAAGTGGATTATTCATAGTCATTCACACCCTTGGCAAAACGACAATTGGTTAAGAACTCAAGGTGAGTCCTCCTCTTTACATTTTGGAATGTATTATCTTGAAAGGACTAACCCTGCAAGTCTTATTTGGCGACTTCATTGGCAATCACTTCTGCCATCATCTTAGGTACGTTCTTGTTTAGTAATTTGGTGAGATTTGTTTGAGTCTAACTTGATAGGTCTCTCTTGGCGACTCCCATTGAAGATATTAAAAAGTACTCTATAAGGATTAGGCCAACTCAAGAAAGAAAATGATATGGCATCCTTTGATGAAGCATGGATGTACCATCCCTGGTTTGATCCGCTCGATTTCTCAAACATTCCAGGGTATCTGAATGCTGTGGATAAAGATGTTTTTCAGTCCATTTCGAAGTTTAAGCCACTTGAAGAGTGGGCTATAGATGTTTTGGCATTTATAGAATATCTTGTGGCATGGGATATCATGGCGGAGGACACTAGAATGAGATTATTGGTAATATCCCTTGACTTGCAGAATAATTAGTATGAAGAGAAATGGTATAAGAATCTTCCTCCCAAGGGGATATCTTCATTTTTTCAATTAGTTGAGGTGATATGCAACAACTCGGGTCCTTGGATGCGTGGAGAAATTAGTGAAGCCATAAACTCTCTTCCAAAGAAGGAGGAGGTCCAAAAGGTCCCTGTTTGAGTCAATCCTTTCAAAGAGGTCCCAAAAAATCCTAAACCATGCCTCGTCACAGAAATATGAGATGAAGATCGGGATCCTTGGGGATGGCATCGTAAGCCCTATGTATAAAGATGAAGTTACTCCTAATGATGATGCTCTCAGAAGGGAAGACCAAGAAGTTTTAACCGAAGAGACTGAAGAACACAAGGAAATGGCTAGTTATCCTTACCCTCAAGACACAACTTCTTATGATATCTCACCACTCTGGGAGGAAAATGGCAGGATTCTTGAAGATAATAATTATTGGAGGTTTATGGGTCCACCACTTTATGATTCTTCAAGACCTAACAGTGTTGTTTCCAAACCCTTCAGTGACGCATGTTTTGAAGAAGAAGTCAATAAATTTTTCTTGGCATTTACAAAAGAACCAAAAGTTAGCATGGATCAATTTGAGCTGGATTTTTACATAGTTTGGAATGAAGAAGTCTTAATCAACCCGAGGAAGGACATGGAAATCACAATTGATGATGATATGATTGCTCCTTTTCCTGGTGGCACGGATGGTGAAGATTGGACCAATTCTTTTGCCATTACATTTCATGAAGCACCTTAGGAGGCGGATCTTGTTACTACTATAGATGGTAGCCATATGCAACTATCTCGTTATGATAAAGGTTTTGGAGATTTTGGAAGCTGCATACTTGATGACATTTCTTTTGACTCAGTTCAGTCATGTCCACCTAGTATTGAGGGTGGTATTGGGTGGTGCCATATAGAAAATTCCTTTACAAGTAAGGAGTTGATTGGTTTGCTAGAATTTTTTCAGCCCTTTCTATCTGGTACTAGTAAGTTTTCGGCAATGCATTTTAATGGAACCAATACAGGTATGTGGACATGTATAATATTCACTTCTCATTTCTGTGATATTTATTGTTTATCTTTTCGCTTACAATGTGAAGGTATGAATTGTGTGGCTGACAATTTCAAAAATTTAAATATTATTGGGGATACCAACACGATTATTACAAAGATGAATAATAGCATGTTTGCACGCCCAAAAGAATGCTTGAGTAGGTGCAGGGATATGTTACAACTAGCTTTCAAAGATACCCATGTTGATTTCTAGGGCTTTCCCAAAATTTGTCAAGGCTCACCTCTGCAAATGGTCTCCCAAGTTCAAAATCAAATGACCAATTTGATGCAATTTTTTTTCACAAAGCAGATATATGATGGAGGCACTGTATACTTGAGCCCAATATAGGCTTGGATAGATAAAGCTTGCAAAAGCAATCAATCACCATGTCAAGAATTTCAAGGTTTCCAGGTTCCCAGGTCCATTCACTAATACATTTCCATTTTGTAAAAGATATTGGTATGTACTCACCTGATCCTTGATGAGATCTTGTCTTGGATTATCTCTAAAGACAAAGGAAAGGGGTTAGGTATGAATGATATGTTCAGGTGGCTACATTGGTGGTGGTATGACTTAACTTGAGCCCTTTTTTTTGTTATCATGATTAGGATAGGTACTTCCATTTTCAGTTTAACATCTACTATTACACATGCATTGCATGTGTTGTTCTTCCATGCTAAGTTACTTGCATTTCATTTCGAACAAGGTAGGACGGAAATGTCTGCCTCTGATGCATTTAATGTCCTTGTGTGTTAGATATGTGTGCAGGTCTATAGGTACCAGAGGATCCTGAAGGTTCTCATGCACTCCCAGGAAGAGCACATGTCCCACAGTTGGAGCCAATGTTACACCTCTGCAGTTTTTAGTGTTCCAGCAGGTCGTTGGTAGAGGAGGGCTAAAAGGTCAAGTGTGGGGCTCTATGCTTATGGTTGGCCATGGTCGGGTGCTTTGGTTTTTCTCTTGGAAGTACTATGGCTTAGTGGCATTGTTGATTGCCTTTTATGGGGCTTTTTAGCCACGGGGTTGGTGTCCAGGGCTTCCAGGTGTAAGCCATTGGGTCACATGACCACCATCCTTTTATCTCTTAATGGGGACCATACTTCATCTAAGGAGGTCATCCCTAAGTCCACTACCTCTCTCACACCCCACTTGAACCGTCTCTGCAGCTGATTTTACACCCTCTAACCAAATCGACCCCTTGATGTCTTCATGATTGATCAAGCCTCAAGCTATAAGGCAAGGGGGACGTCGAGGGACTTTATTCATCATTCTGGGGTTATTAGGGGCATAACGTCCTCCTTAGGCTCACTCTTGCAGTCACAATGAGGCCTTGGCTTGCATATTTTAGTGTTTTTTATCATTTTATGTTGGTTTTAGGGCTTAGTCCCCAACGCGTGGATGACATGCCCTATTTTTGTCTTATTTTGGAATATTTTAGTATTATTTTGTTTTAATTTCAAATTGACATGTAGGCTTGATAAAAATTAAATCTTGTGCTACAATGGATATAAATATCCATTCATTTTTCATTTGTAAAACACAAGACTTAGGATCAAAAAAATTATTATGTTACCTTTTTACCCTTCTTAGGGCTCTCTAAAGTGATGCACACCTCTTGGATGATCTTCTCTTTTGCTTGAAGTGGAAATTGAAGAATTTTTTAGGGTTTCTATGCACATGCAAGGTTGATGCCAAGAATTGTTGGACTAACACATGCACAAGAAGGATCTAGGGCTTCTTTTTGGTAAAAGTTGGTTAGTCTATGCTTCTTGGATGATTGAATGGTGGTGTAATGCTGCATTTATTCTGATTTAAGGCTTCGTGCCAGCATTTAGTCAATTTTGCAAGCTAGAAAACGTCTCTTTGAGGGGGTTTTCTCTTGTTTGTGCCTTGGATCTCTGATTTTTGCCCAAATTAGGCACCTCCAACGAACCCTAGAGGTTGTTGTTGGATGCCCTAGTTTGGAAGAAAGGAGAAATTATCCAAGAGGGAGGATGGTCACCATCCCTCTTGCACTAGGGTTTGAAGTACTACTCTTAAAAAACCAATTTTGTCATCTTTTATTAAAATTTAGTATTTTCATGTGTAAATAGTTCCATTTCATGGTTAATTTAGGTTAAATTAGGGTGTGTATTTTTAAATCAGAAACCCTAAAAATGTCATAAAATTTCCCAAAACCAAAAATAATACAAAATTTCCAAATTCTAAGCCTTCTTACAATTTTGGCCTGCTCTTTCAGCCATAGAAACCCTAGGGTGAAATTTGTGGCAACCTCAGAAAACCCTAAAAATTTCAAAAAATATAAAAATATAATTTGTTTCCAAATTCTGGGCCTCCCTAAAATTTCGGCCCGCCTTCCTAGAAACTCGGCCTGCCAATTCAGACATGCAAAACCCTAAAATGGATTAGTAGAAAGGACCTAGAAATATGAAAACAAATTAAAATCCTAAACATTACAATTTTTTTTCATTTTTCAGACCCGTGGGGGGCTACGGCCTCCTTGTGCACCGGCACCCCACAGCCCTAGGGGCATCATCTACTAAGCAGGGATGAACCATGAAGAGGCTGCTGTAGCAGCTCGACCCCCTCCAAAAGGGCTTCTCCTTGTCCCATCGAGCTTTCCTGGGTAGTTTGTGAAGCCTTTTAGGGTTGGTTCCATTTGCTGCTCCTGCCACAGACTTGACATTCCAAAAATATCAGACTTGCCATTACAGAAATAGCAGTTCAAAGGATCCTTGTTTGTGATAGGTTAACACAGTAATTGTTTATGAAGTGCTGATGCCTAAGATTTGGTTAAATTCAAGTACTAATTTGAAACATTAAACTTACTAGTGCTTACACCTAAAAAAGGGGTTTCTTATAGTATTGATGAAAGTTAAATTTGAACAATTTTTAATGCTGCTATCTGTATCTCTGATTGGTTACTGTTGGTACAAGTGACATAATAACTCACTTACCTTGCTATTGAGTGGACGAAAGTATTGGAATAAATGATAGATGGTGTTACATATTGCTAAAGAGTAAGCAAAGTTAACCTTTGGCTGCCATTACAAATCTAAGTGTAAGTTTCAAGTAGCTAATCCACTATCGTGGTTGAAACTTTGAAAGTCTTTCCTTGATTTAGCTCCTAGAACAATTGCATCATTGACATCTAATAATTACAAGCACTCTATACCAGAGTACATAAATTGGAGAAATACTTGCTTGACTTAGCCTTTCATTAGTATGTCTTCTTTATTCTCTGTTTGACCCCATTGAAGGCATTGATCTACGCTACCAGGTGTTTGGAAGGAATTTGGCGACTGCTTGGTAGGTACATAGAAGGGGTCTCCCCCTTGGGACAACATTGGATCCCAAAGAAGTTAAGAGATTGGACAAGGTGACAGTAGTCCAAGTCTCTCATGTGATTACCATTCACGAGCAAGCTAAGCCTGCTAGTTTGAATGGTAACACTGGGTCAAAGCTTAATCTCCCTAGCACGAACGACAGATTTTGTGAAAACCTTGCAGGTCTTATCTAGAGACTCCACTGACGAAAGTACAACAAAGAGGTACACTTAAATACAAATCCTTCAACTATTGATGACATTGTTGGGTGTAAAAGTGAACACATCCATCAATTGAGAAGAAAAGGTTCATCTTGGCGACCCCATTGAAGCATTTTATGCGATACAAGAAACATTTATTCTGATTTTGGGCAATATCTTGATTGGCTTCTCGAAACCTATGGCCCTTTGGATTTTTCAAATATTTGGGCTCTCGCTTTTGAATAACCAGATGTAGCTATATGGGAGACTCCAAAGCTTCATGGCAATGGAGATTTGGGTTTGGCTTATCTTGTGACCTTTTTCAAATTTGTGGGGTATAATGGCATCCTTTATGAAAATGATATGATGGATTATTTCTCATTTGTTTTTGAGGACAATGCAATGCATTCGTATAAATCTCTTGGAAAGAGAACAATTACATCTTTTTACATCTTGGAAGCATTTTGTAAACATTGGTGCCCTAACGACATTGATCAATGGCTACCTAAAGTTCAAGAGGTCAAGACATTCTATGATTCACAAAAATTTGTTGAAGAGGGAGGCAAGTAAGAAGACGCTTGTAGTCCATTGCTTGAAGATAAAGATATTGTTGAAGATAAGGATATTGTTGAAGAATGTTGTGACAAACATTAACCCCTAGGTTCGCATGGAGAAGCCATCGTTGATAAATCTTTCGTTGAGGAAGAAGAAGAAGCCAAGGACGGTGACATCTTGATCCCTATGCTTGAAGAGGATGGTACTTTTGAAGATGAAATTAAAGATGCTCAAGAAAGTGAAGCCAAGGAAGTCCATGGTGAATATCTAAAGGAGCTTGAAGAAGAAGCACATGAAGACCAAGAAGCCCTAATTGAAGAAAGTGAAGAAATGGTGAGTTCTCTTTATCGTTGTCTTGAAGATTCTTATGATGTCTTGGGCCTTTTGGAAGAAAATGGTAGGATTCCTTTACTTGCTGAGGAAGCTGATGATTATTGGAGGTTTCTTGGTCCTCCCATCTATGATTTTTCAAGGGTTGGGAGTATTGTACTTGAAGCTTTGGGCCACACATGTTTCGAGGAAGATGTCCATGATATGTTCTTGCCATGCGAAAGTGGAGGCTGTCAATTTGGATTAGCCAGAGCCAGTTCTTTATGCGGATCTCGAACAAAATGAAGAATCTCTTGAAGTGCCATTCCCCATTGAAAAGGTTGTTGAATACATGGTTGCTGAAGAGATAGCTGATGCTTCTCCTTGTACCCCTCATGATGAAGGTTTGGCGAGCCGTCCTCTCTATTTTACTCTCGAAGACAAATGTTTTGAAGATGATAGGCTTGAGGATCTCTTTGCTAGTGAAGATGATTTCCATGGGTACGATGATGTGCATCTTCCCCATTTTGAACACGATATGGGTAGAGAATATTGGACCTTTGTTGGAGAGTCCATATATGACTTTTGAGGGGAAAGTGTAAAATTTGGAGACATTGGAAAATTGATATTTCATGAGATCTCTCATGATTTGGTTCATCCATGCTTGCTCACCATTGATGATGATATAGGGTTACATATGGAGACTTTTACCGCAGATGTTGAACAACGGGGTTTACCCTCTCCTAGGGTGCATGTCAACCATTAGTCCCAACCATGTTTCTCAGGGATTAATGCAGGTTTTGGACAACAAGAAGGTGGTGTTATTGTAGGGTTAGAGAAACAAAGTGAGGATCTCTTTACAGCAAAGGTACAACAAGTCTTGTCATTGGTCGGTAAGAAGGTAAGAGGTATCTATCAGGGACTTTTCAAGGGTTTGATTAAAGTTTCATATAAGTTACTAGTGCTGGTTTGTACTGCAGTTTCATTGATATATCATAGTGACAAAATAGTACCAAGTTACATTGCTCCTAACCTCCTAGTCTTGTATGTAATCATTGAGTATTTTATTGAATATCTTGTTGACTCCATAAGGCATTGGATTACTAATCCAATAGGAGGGTATTGTTTGAAATAGAATTTTTCTCGTTGTTATATTTTACAGGGCCACTTCTTTCCGCATTTGGGAAGCCTCTCGTGGCCAAAGGAGCAGGCCTAAAGAGAGAGGAGAGTGCATTGTAGTGACAGTGGGTGCATCTCCTAAGAACTTGTCAATCTTAGCATCAGCCTTCGTGACCTATTGGAAGGGTGCTAATTTGTGTGGTAACGCTACCTTGCATTTCTTCTTTCGAGGCGATGAGATCAAGATCACGACAACGTACACCTACTTAGGGGTCTAATTTGTGGGGCCTTGTTTTGGCATGCAACAATGTCTCCAGCCTCGACTAGCAAGTACAGTTAAAGCCGTAAAGAACACAACTAACCCAACTATAACATAGAGGTGTTACCCAGTGTCACCTTGATGACCACCTCTCTGCACTTCTACTTGGCTTTTCTCCAACTAAAGGGGGGCTTCCCTAAATAGGATTGGTATGCTATGGCAATAAGGGCACAAGGTGATTTCAAAGAGTTAGCCTTAGCAAAACTTGAGGTCTTCTTTTGTAGTATATGTGATGGGAGGGTTTTGGAGACTAGTGCCAATCCCCAGGGCATATGGAATCTCGAAGTGATTCCCCTTTAGGCCTTGTTTGTAAATGTTTGATTAGAGACTTTGCAAAGCAAGACAAGTTCCTACCCCAAATCTATTCAATTTTAATGCAAAATTTCACCAAGGAAAGATAGCTCCATGGCACACAAATCCAACCTTTAACCCTAGCTTGTACTCTAGGCTATTCAAACTTGATTTGCAACCCCTCCTAAGACAGACAAACCACTAAGATAACCAAACCACAAGACAAGCCACAAGGCTAAACCACAAAATAAACAAGATTATTCCACTTGAGCAAATTTAGTCTTTAAGTGAACTAGGTTAAAGATCTTACAATGATAAAAAAAGTACATGTTCAGTCTTCAGTCATTAAGTAAAACCGAATAGAATAGAACCCTTTCACTTCAAATTGCTCCATAAAAGATATAACAACTAGGCTCCAAAAGAGAGAGTTTACCCCATCCAACCATGAGTTCAAATGAGGAAGAGGCTTTCTTTATATGGGAGAGTAGCTCAGCTTCCTTTATTGTAATATTAAAAATAATAATAAATCCCTTGATCTAGCCTAGTGTGGAGTAAACAATGAATAACCTTTACCAAAACCCTGATAAACTCTAATAATATCCAAAATATGAAGTGGTCAATGCCACAGGTACAATGTCCAAGATACGTAAGGTCCAAGAGAATGGATGCACCACTAGATCTAGGTCAAACAATGATGAAAAGTGGTTGGATATAGGGTTTGACCCCTTAGATACCTCTAATAGCTCAATGCTCTCCTTAAAAGTAGTGCCAATGGTCCAAGCATGTGCCAATAAGGTCAAACCAAGTGTTGGGAATAGCTCCAAAAGGTGAAAGAACGACCTAGAAGATGACCCTAGCATTCTCAAAACATTTTGAATCTCGTTGAGTGTTTTATACCTTTGGAAAGGTCTTAAAAAGGAGCTATCGAACCATATATGACACTTCCCAAACAGAGCTAGGATGAGTGAGATCTACCCTCCGAAAGACAAGGTACCAAATTGCTGAAAAACGTTGAACCAGAAACCAGCAAAAATGGCCTAAAAGATGACTTAAGTGCTCCCAAACTATTAGGAATTTGGTTGAGCGTTTTGCATCTTTGGAAAGGTCTCAAAAAGAGATTTCCAATCATATATGACACTTCCCAAACAAATGTAGGATGAGTGAGATCTACCCTTCGAAAGGTAGGGTATCAAGCTACTTAAAAAATACCCAAAAGCCAGCAAAAACGAACCATAAAAATGACTTGATTACTCAACACCTTGGAAAAACTAGGCTGATCGTTTAGTACCATGAGATAGCTCTTTGAAAGACCTTTCCATCCTTGTATCATAAGCTACCATTTGAGCTAGGGTATTGGATACACAAGAATTTGATTACAAAATCTTGTTTTGCACAATTTGCCCTAGAAACAACATGAAAACTAGTTGCATAACCATGAACCCATGCCAAGAACTTGACACCATCGTGGAAACCATCATTATACAAGGAAAATGCATGAATGATGAGCAACATCATATAGCAATAAGCACCCAAACCCTTACGAATCATCAAATCTCCATGAACATCCGAAAGTTGTCATCCAAGGTGTTATCGTCTAGATCCTCTGCAGTGTGCCCTATTAGATGTGCCAAAGAGGGGTCATTTTCACATTGTAAAGGCCAAGTTGGGGTTTGTTTTATGTAAACATGTTGGTTTATTGGGGCTTGTTACCGGATGAACTAGTAGGGCTAGTCACCAATAAGCATATGAAGGAGAAAGTTACCATTGTCACCTTAGCCACTTCTCCAAACTTCTTTGGAAGTTGGAACCTCCTAGGGGAGAGCCATAATTGCAAGTCTGTAAGGACATTCAAACACCAAATAATATCTTCTTTTGAAAAGGGTTAGTGATTAGTGCCTTAATGGAGTCAACCCAAGGAATGAAGAGGACACACTATACATACAAACACTGCTTTGTGAGTACATCTAGCATAACAACTTCAGTAATTCCAAATGCCTTTCATTACAAGTGTAGCTAATTGAAAGGGTAAAAGCATTAAATTGCAAGTTTGACCAATAGCATTTAAGTGGACTCATTCATCATCAAGAATGTAAATGATTCTTATAGAAGTACTTGTATCGGCAATAATCATTCACCATTTAAACATATATTCATGTAACTGACAATTAGTATATCTTCTTGTTTAACCAATGAGTGTGGCATATGCATAAGTGTAGGTAGCCAAGTGAACAGTGCACTAGCAGTCATAAATGCATTAACACACCTCTTTAATGTACTCCCAACTATGTTGCAGGAAACTTCGTCGAGAAGGGCGAACCAGTATCGAAAACTCCCTAAAACATGTGTATTGGTACGAAACGTCGTCGAAAGTATTGTACGACGTTTCACGATTTGGAAATGTCGTATGGTACGACCATCGACGTTTCGACTACTTTCCGTGATTTACGACGCGTTTCCAATTTTTTTGTGAGTCACGAGGCCCAAAAAATAGACATTTTTTATTAAATTAATTTTTAATTTACCTAATGAACATCTTGAAACATCAAAAACCCTATTCCAAAGTCTTTATAAGCACACGTTTCTCATAAACTATTCATAATGTTTTGAGAAGAGCATCCTTCGAAAGTGACCGAGCAGTGAGATTCCATTGAGTTTTTTTATTCTATGTCTTGTCTTTTTCTTGCAGTGATACAACAGGGGCAACCGTTGACAAGGTATAAGCAAAGTCCAAACTCTGCTATTAAAATATTCACCAACGTTTTGATCACAGCGTCCTTCGAAAAGTGACAGATTCCTTTTGTTTGTTTGTTTGTTTGTGCAACATCTTTTTCTTGCAGTCGTACAACGGGAGCTCGATAATAGTAGCAACAGTTGACGAGTTGGTACAACAAGCATAAAAACAGGAGAAGCAGTAAAACAATTGACAAGGGCATAACTTTATATTTGACAAGTTTGCATACTACAATTGATAGGGGAAACAGGTACATTTTTCTAGCAGTTGCTTGCTTATTGTTTGTACTTTGTACAATTCTTCGCCATCTTGAGCTGATTTGTTTGGTTTTTTGCAAGTCTCATGGCCTCTCAAACTATGCCTCATCAAAGACCAAGAGATATTCAAAAAACCAAGCAACAAGAGTACTATCCTCTTTGGAAGTATGCCACCAAGATCAAGCAACTTCTTGGTGGGGGTTCATGGGAATGGAGGTGCAACCTGTGCAGCAATGGCAAGATCTACAAGGGTTGTTACACAAGAGTCAAGGCTCACATCTTGCATGAAAGGGTAAAGGGGGTTGATGTTTGTGGCCATACCAAAAATCCAAAAGCAAGGGCCAAATTCAATAGAGAGCATAATGATGCTATGAGGTTGAAAGAACAAAGAAGCAAGATTGGAAAGAGTGACATTGGAAACACTCGCTCGGCTGCTACAAGTTAGCCACGTATTGTCCATGAAGCAAGGAAGAGGAGGGCAATAGAGCTTGAAGATGAGATGGCAAGCTCTACATTAGGAGCTAACGATAGTAGATTGTTAAAAATGTTCAATAATCAAGAGAGAGATGAAGTAGAATGCAGAGTAGTAAGGGCTCTCTATGCATGTGGCATCCCATTTAAGGTTGTCTGGTCCCCTTATTGGCAGGATATGGTGAGGGAAACTAACACAGCCCCTCAAGGTTTCAAAGGACCAAACTATGAAAAACTTAGAACTGTTTTGCTCAAGAAAGAGAGGTTGCTTATCGAGGATGTTTTAAGACCTATCTGAAACTTATGGACCAACTCAGGGGTGTCCATTATTTCAGATGGATGGGATGATATAAGGTGCAGGCCATTGATCAACATCATTGCATCCTCACCTATAGGAGCAATGTTTTTGAGAACAAAAGATTGTTCTGGTGAATTAAAAGACTCCCACTTTATAGCTGATGTTTTGATTTCTGTTGTTGAGCAAGTTAGTCCAGATAAAGTGGTGCAATTTATCACAGAGGATGCACCAGTTTGCAAGGCTGCAGGATTGATTATTGAGAGAAGGTACAATCATATATTTTGGACTTGTTGCATTGTCCACTATATAAATATGATTTTAGAAGAGATTGAGCATAGAACTGCATGGATTAAGGAGATCACAGGGCAAGCAAGAGAGATCATAAAATTCATCACTAACCATCACTTATCTCAAGCAATATATCGAGAATACTCCAAATTGGAGTTGCATCAAGTTGTTGAGACTAGATATGCCTCAAACGCTCATCATGTTGCATCGGCTAGTTGAGGTAAAAAATGCACTAATGAGTATGGTGGTGGGCCCAACTTGGGCTGAGTAGAGACATGCAGATACAGAAAGGGGAAGTTTGGTACGTTGTTGATTGATGAGGATTGGTGGAGCAATATAGATTTCTTGCTCAAGTTCACATTGCTTGCATTTGAGCTTCTTCAAGAAGTAGACACAGATAGACCTTTCCTAGGAGAGGTTTATGAAGGCATGGATAGCATGGTTGAAAAAACCGTGGAAATTATTACGCAAGAAGCTCCCACTCTACTTTTTGTTGATGTTGATTTTGTAGAGCAGGTGAGAAGCATCATTGTTACCATGTGGAATGGATTTAACACTCCATTACACACTTTGGCTCATGCTCTTACGCCACGCTTTTATGATATTGACCTCATTGCTCAAAGCAATGGGAAGAGGAATGCCCCACATCAGGACAAGGAGGTGGCAATTGGGGTGAAGAAAGCCTTCCAGAGGTTGTTTTCAAACTGAAGTAAAGGAAGAATTTGCTTGTTTTGCTTCTGGATTGGAGGATTTTGGAGACATGTCAGCCTTGGATGAGAGGGGCATTATGAACTCAATTAAATGGTGGACTTGTCATGGGGAAAATGGTGTCCATTTGCAAAATCTTACCACTCATATCCTATCACAAGTGGCAAGCCCTTCAACAACATAAAGGAATTGGAGCACTTATGGTTTTATTCATTCTGTGAAACGAAACAGGTTGGGATCACAGAAGGCTGAGGATCTTGTATATGTGCATTCAAACCCGTGCCTTGTGTCTCGTAAGGGTGAAGAATATACAAGTGGCCCTCATAAAGAATGGGACGTTGAGGCAGAAAACCTAGACTTGGAGCTCTCTCTTGCTGCTCTTGATATTAATGTTGGTACCGATGGTGGAATTGGCTTTTCTTCAACTCCATGCTCTACTGCTGTAGGATTAGCATCTTCCTCTATTTTTAATGATGATGAGGATTATATGTAATTATATGTTTGCCTTATGTTTTATTTCATTTTCAGCACATATAGCCCCAAGTATGAACTTATAAAGGCTAATTTGAATGTAAAGCCTCTTCTATAAAGGTTGTTTATGGATGTAAAGCCTCATCTGATAAAGGCTTAGTTAATAAAGATGTGCTTTTCCTTTTAAATTATTGTTTATTTGTCTCATTCTTATTTTTTTACAAAACAATTAGGTGTACACACACACACACACACATATATATGTACGACGTTTCCCCTGACATACCCATTTTGGGGGGGTCACGTTTCTAGGCGTCCTTGTTTCAGAAACTTGGAGACTTTTCCACATTTCGTGCAACTTAGACTCCCAACCACACTCAATTATGCATCAAACACCATTTGCCAATAACACGAAAACATAAAGTGCAAAACACACCAGTATAACAATGCTTGTCCACAATTTTATATATATATTCCTTGTTAGCACTAGGCAAGGGAATGAGAGTGCAAATATGCTAACAATAATGACAAATGTATTAGCCTTCTAGGTGTTTAGCAGTGAACGTTGTCCAATTGAAACATAACAATTACTATCCAGTTACAAAGCTATCATCCCAAAGAAATTGAGCAATGCGTGTCTGCAAATGAAGTCGGAAAATATCATAAGAGATGTTCCAGTTTTGGAGAGCATTAAGAACAAGTTATTTAATTCTTATTTAACCACGTAATTAACAATTTGTTTGATATGTATGCAGGTGCAAACATTGGTTAGTGTTTAAGGGACAACCTACAAATGAAATTGCAGACTGTATGGTGTTTGGGTAATGTTGTAATAGCCTGAAACAAGCCCAAAGAGTGGTGGATAGAAGACCAAATTAGGAACACCAGGGCATCGACCCTTAAAGGGAAGAGCTAGGACAACACTAAGGTACTCCTACAATCCACAAGGGCTAGGCACATGAAAATCGAGGTCCTTTTGGGACAAGCCGAGGGTAAAGTAAGGCAAGCTGAGCCCTAGAAGAGGCTGGCCAAGGTTGAAAAAGGGAAACCGAGTTAGAAACTCAGCTCACCGAGGGTAGAAAGCAAAAGGAGGAGCAGGCTTGTAGGTGAAAGATGGATATTGGAGAGAGGAAAGGGTAGGCCAAGGTTGACAGAGAGCCTAGCGAGGGCCTAGATGACCAAGGGAAGTGAAGACAAGGGTAGAAAGAAGAAGGGAAGGGAGGCCGCTAGGGCAAGAAAGGATTGTTTTAGGGTTTTTTTAGGGAAGAATTTTTAAAATTTTTAGGGCCTCCTAAAATTTCTCCCTAGGATTTCTAAGGACAAAAAGGGCAAGGAAAAATGGAGAGGGACGAAATTTTAGGAAGGCCAAAAAATTGAAAAATTTATTTTTTTGATTTTCTAGGGTTTTAAACAAAAAATTGCAGACCTACTTCTAATCCTAATTCTACCATGAAAATGCAAATTTACACATGCAAATGCAAGAGATTTGAAGGAAAATTGGTTTTGGGACAAGGGTTTTAGGTTTTACCCTAACCCTAGGGCATCTAAGGAGGTGACTAACCTTCCTTTTGAGAACCCTATCCTAGGTTTGACAACAAAACCAGAAGGCCAAAGGTTCTAACCCTAGAAGGACTCCTATGAGGGACGCACTTCTACAAACTAAGGTGACTAAAGGTTGAAAAATGACCTAGCCAAAACAAAATGCAGCTCTAATGGCTACCATTCAATCCATAAACATACATCATTCATCAACATTTAACAAAGAGAGATCAAGAAAAACCCTAGATATCTCCTTGTGCAAGTGCTTAGCCAACAAATCATAGCATCACCTTTAGCAAGAGAATAGAACCAAAGAAACTCCAAGAAATTGCCATCAAACCCAGAAAATCGTCTTCCTCGAGAGGGGCGCATCACTTCCAAAGAGCCCTAGTAGGGTAAAATAAGTGTATATTGTTTGATCCCACTTGTCTTATGTTCAAATGAAGTTAGGAGAGGCTTATAAATAGCCTCTCATAGTCACTTTACAAATATATCCAAGCCAACATGCCTTAAAATGTCAATTTGTAATTATAAAATGTCAATTCAAAATTATAACATAAAATAATATAAAATATGGCCTAAAGTAGGTTTATAGTAGGCTACATGGGTTGTTTTTCTCCTAGGTGCCAAAAACTTATAAAGTAAGTGAATCACTTCGAACGGAAGGCTGGAGTGTGCTGGAGGGAGGGCGTCATGCCCCATCTAACCCCAAAAATACCGTAAATCCCTCAACACCCCCCCTCAAAGCCATTGTACGACCTGGGAGGAAGGATGGCATCCTCTAAGGAAGGATCCCAAGGATAGAGGGCGCCAGTCAGCTGAAGGGCCAAGAGGGTGTCTAAGGTGGCTATGAAGGGAGACCAAGGTCTCGTAGCTGAAGCAAATCCAACCAGTGCAAGGAAACAAGGTGTGGAGTCATGTGACCCAGTGATCAACCCCAGGAGCCCTGGACACCAACCCCAACAAAAAGGCAGTCGACAGTGCCATTAAGCCATAGTACTCCTAAAGGAAGGACCAAAGTGTTGATGAAATTGTCATTGATGCCAACATGGACTTGCAGTGCCCCCAAAGGATGTCATTGATGCCACCAAGTCCCACCTACAGTGCCTTGACCCCTTATAGAGTGGGTTTGCACCTTGTAGTGCCTTGGATCCCTTACAGAGTGGGTTTGTGCCTTGAAGCACCTTGTACCTAGTTGACAAGGTCCATGTACCCACGAGGCTGGATCTTGATGCCACCACCTTGCTGAACATGTTGAAGACCCTACTAATGACGTTGAAGACCATGGAGATGGACCTGAAGCCCTTGCAAATGATGCAGAATCCCTAGATGGATTGTAGAAGCATTAATGACCCATTCTGTGGTCATTCATGCCCTAATGGTGTCATGGTACCCCAGAAGAAGACCTAGCATCCCCACAGGTGATATCTTGACTCCTGGAGGTCTCTTGGTGTGGTCGAGGTGGATGAAGAACCCCTGAAGATGTCCTTGGACCCACACTTGTTGGTTCTTGAATTTGATGGTGCAGCCTTCATAATGCCATAGCTAGATGATATGTGGTCCTTGAAGCTCCTTTGATGAAGCCCTTGGAGTTGATGATGTCATGCTTCTTGGATCCTGATGTGGCTTGATATGCAAACCCTTGAACATAGAACCCCATGCAATATTTGATGAACATGGCATATGAAAGAACCCCATGCCTATGGATTGGGCACACTTTGAAGAAGCCTACTTACATGATTTTTTAAGTCTGGAAATATAAATTTTAGAAGCCTAATCTATAATTGTTGAAGCCTACAAGTTAAGAAGACATGGCTCCTTGAAGCATTTGAAGAAGCCTTGCACCAAAACATTTTGAAGACTTAAAAAAAAAAATTAGATCAAATGCAAAGTCGGCCCATTAAAGAATTTATAAATAAAAATAATAAATTCCAACATGTCGGCTCAATTTATTTTATTTTATTTTGGAAACCACTATAAATACCCTATCAAGTTTTTATTTTTGCAAGTGTGAAAATCGGAAGAGCTCTGAGATTTTTCGTAGGACTGAGGAAATTCGCAGCAGTTAGGAGCAGTCATGTTTTTTTTTTACAGCAGCAGAGAGTTTCAAAGCTTCCATAGAATCATTTTTTTTGGGATTGGCTACTTCCTTCTTACCTCATCACAGACCTGAGGTTCTTTTGTTAAGCAATCAAGTCCATATTGTGTACCTTTTAAAGGTTTAATCTATGCTGGTTTGATGCCCTAATCTTTCCGCAGTTGGAGTAAGGTATTGTATAGCGATTGTCTTAGCAGCAGTATGTGACTCCTTTTGTGGTTTTTCAATGGTTTGATAAACGCCCTAAATGAACAGAACAGTCTCAAATTCTTGAAGGATTATACTAACATAATGATGCTCTAATTCGTTGGGTGAGAATTCATCCTTTGGAATAAACACCAGCAAAAGGAATATTTGTGGAGTGAACTGAGCATCTTCATGGAGTCCAGAATTGAAGACAAAAAGGAGCTCGCTGATTCTGACAGAGGGTAAGTTATGGTGGCAGTAGTAGAAGGAGAAACACTCGAATCTTTGCAGCAGAAAATTCGTTTTCGTCTTGATATTTGGACATCCAGTGAAGTGAAAAGGCGGAGAATTGCAACAGTCCATTGTGGACTTTGTTTTATCACCAGCATATGCTCAGTCCGAGTTTGGACTGTGATTGGGGTTCCACCTCAGTACAAACAGTCCCGAGTTTTAAATGATGTGAAGATCATTTTCAACAAACCCTAGTCCTCAGTTTGACAAGGTATAAAGTAGCAACTGAGCCTATCATCTGTGACTGAATTGAACACTTTATGCATATCTATTTATTATGTTGGAATTGTAGATCAACTTTGAAGTCTAGACTGTTGAATTAGTGTGTGGACAAAGATGACTTCTCATAAGCAGATTGACTGTAACTTTTGACTTGACTGTGACATCTTTGATATGACAACCTTAATGTGACAATGGAAGCCTTGGCTTAATAATAACAATATCAGACATAACTGTGGATGATGTGACACTGATAACCATTATTTGACTGCTTGATATCAACCTAATAAAGACAGCAGTAATAGCCTTTGAATTGATAGTGACAAACTTTGACAAGTGACAGCTGTGATATGAAGTGACAGCCATTGATGATACAAGGAAAGTTGACAGCTTTAACTTGATTATGACATAAGATTGATATGATAGAAATAGGTAAGAGGCACTTGACAGTACTGGGCAGTTGACAACGACAACTTTGGCATGAGCTTGAAGTCCCAATTGGTTGAGGTAATACAAAATGCATGCACATCATAAGAAGATAAGCTCCATAGTCTGAGGATGATGATGAAGTGTTGAAGGCCTTTTCACACTACTAAGCAGCAACAGAGATCCAGGAATGCATAACAGAAGATGATGGTGACATTCTAATGATGATGAGCAAAGTTGCAACAGTGAAGAATGATGATCAGAAGAGGATGAGCAACATAGATTGACCAACAGCAGAACAAATTGAAGAGACAGGTGATGTTGATGTGATTGATGAGATGATGTGACAGTGAGATTTAACTGTAAAAGCAAGCTTGTCTTGCTTTTGAGGTTAGGATACCTTAAACCCTTCTTAACAGGGTCTATGAAAACCAAGCAGGGTCCTGGATGAAGAGTAAGTGCTTTTTGTATCAGTAGGTGCTGATTTTACCTCACAGTTGTAGCCATTCCAAAACAAATACAAAGAGATTACAAAATCATTTGGTGTTGTGTTCTCTTGTGCTATGGTTCTTGTTATGACTCCATGATTCAGATGCTTATGATTTATAAATGATGAAGTGGTAGATGTTTATGAAATGATTATGTAAATGGTAGAATAATGCATTGATGAATTAGTTGTTGATTGTTAAAATTGAAAAAGTAATAAAGACTGCACACACAGATTCACCCCCCCTCTCTGTGTGCCTGGTGTGTCTAACACAAAGGGCCCAACCATGATCACCACTGCTAAATAACGCACTCCTAGTAAAAAAATGGCCTCTCTCTCCTTGGGGCACATCTGAAGGTGCACTAGGTACACTTGCAGCATAACAAGGCTCAAGCCTCTTCGTCTGGTCATGGAAGATCCTCTTGGTTTTCATTTCAAGGAGTATTGGCTTAGTGGCTTTGTTAATTGCCCCTTGATGTGGTGGAAGTCCCCCATCATCTTGTGCATCTATGCCCTGGGTTGGTATTCGATGCTTCTTGGGATGACTCCATTAAGACACATGGCTTAAGGGATCGTAGCCACACTTGTGTTTATTCTTTGTAGAGGTGATTGCATGTGTAAGGGTTGTCATACTCGTCTTAGCAAACCTCATTCATGCCCACTTGGACCTATTTTTGTTATGTATTAACCCTCCTATTGAATCAAGCATGCCATATTAATGATAACATCCTTTTGGAGAGGCCGTACCACTTAAAGGAGGAGGATGTTGAGGGTAAAAGCAAATTGTTGGGGTTAGTTGGGGCATGATGTCCTCCTTCCAAGCTCAATGTTTCATCATGTTGCAACACTTCACCATTTTTGTCATTATTTTATGTTTTATGAGATTTAGTCCTTAAATTGTGGATTATTTTATGTTTTATGAGGTTTAGTCCCCAGATTGTGGATTATTTTATGTTTTATGAGGTTTAGTCCCCGAATTGTGGATGACAAACCCTAACAAATTAATTTTAAGCCATTTTAAGACATTTTAGGTAGGTTGACGTAGAAGAGTGAAAAAAGGTGTGTCCTTTTGATAAGGCATGTCTTGTCATGTATAAATAAGACACTCATTCATTTGTAACACAAGATCATGGGATCAAATTAGTGTTATCGGAATCGGTTCGGTTCAGGCAAAACCGATTGGTTCGACCGGTTTACAGGGTTTTCCGGACCGGTTAGGGCTCTAAAGCATAAAGTTGGATTTTGAGCATGAACTGACCGATTTCGTATGGAACCGGTCCAGTTTTGTTTAAGCTGTTTTAGAGGGTTTTTGTTGATGTATCTTGGTTTAGAACTTTAGTGATGTATTTCACTCAGTGCTATTTTGGTTATTTGCACCTGTATTTGCTATATATATGAGAAACTTTGCGTATTTGTGTATTATTGGTTTGGATTCATATGTATGCACATGAATATATATGTTTTTTTACAAAATATGAAGATTTCATGTATTTTTTAGTCTACCGGTTTTTTTCTCGGTTCCGGTTTGGTTCACATTCACATTTTGGGCTCTACTGGTTCAATGATCGGTTCGGTTCTGATAACATTAGATCAAATAAAGTCTTATTCTTATTTCTCCTTGTGTACTTTGGCTAAGTGGTGCACACCTCTTTCTTTGAGCAAATCTTTGGTTACTAAGGGTTAAAATGTGACATGGAGGCCTCTTTACTATCTTTTCAAGGCTTGTGAAAGGTGAAAGGACTCTTGTGAGGGTTACTCTCTTCTCTTTTTTCTTCTTTGTGGTAAGATCTTTGGTTCTCTTGTCTATCACTTTTGGAGACATCCAAGGTAAGGGTAAATTAGGGTTTTTTATGCACAATAACATAGTCTTGTAAATGAAACATCTCTCCTTGGAGAGCCTCTCTTGTAGTGGGCCTTGGCTTCTTTATTTTGCCCTGGTTAGGTCAAGATCAGCACAACCTAGGGTTTCTTGGTTTTGCCTTAAATGTTCTTTCTGTATCATTATTGCTTTAGAATAGTTCTGTTTTAGTTAGATTGATTTTTCTTTAGCTTTTTTTAGAAGTAATCGAATACTGACCCAACCTTGCTTTCCCGATTATGGTTCACGGACAAGGGCTTGCCTAAGTACTGGATCGGAAAGAGACTTTTGGATGTAGTAATTAAGTCTCGCATTTGACCTTTTTTAGCTTTCACAATCTTAAACTGGAACAAACATTTCGCACAAACCTTTGTGTATGCTATACCCATTGCAGGCTTGTCCAAGCTTTGGGATACTAAAAAACGAGGTTTGTTGCATTCAAATAAGTTTCGCATCTAATAAAAACTCATCTTAATAAAATCAACTCCCCCTTGAACAAGAGAAAATCCAACGCCTCGATTTAATTCGTTGCGGGCAAAGTTCACAGAGGAAGCGGGAACAACTGGATAGTGACCTTGGGATACCATCAGGCTACACTCTTGTTGGTGTAGTGTTGGACACATCCTAGAGACTCCGATCCAGTCCACATATTCTTCGCGTGGAACCGTATTGGATAAGGGTTTTGGACATACTTCATGTACCGTAAGGTATATTTGGAGTTTCCTACCTCCCTAATCTAATCCACTCATTTATCCACAATAATCGAAAACTGACCAAGAGCATTTGCGATACATTTCTCAGCATTACACCAACATTATCTTACTTCGACTCCATTATTGGCACTGGTATTTTATTTATATCATGCAATCATTTGCTTCAATATCATTTATTTATCATGTGTTAAGATAATCTATATGTTGTTGTGCTTACAATTCTTATTGCAATATCTTGTTTCAGTATTTGCATCAAAACTCCTAAATAACTCACTCGATCACAAATCATCGCACTAAGCCTTAACAACCTTAGAAATTAATAGGGTCTACCCCCCTTGGCTTCGATTAGGAGTTGGCATAAACAAAGGAGTCAAGAACAAGGTGACAACCTTGCCTCGAGACTTGCCCCCAAGGACACACTGAGTGGCTTGAAGATTTATGCCACGGTCCCCCCTAGGCTTGTGAAAGGCGGCAACAGGTCAACAATCCTAGAGATCCTTGTCTCGAAGATGGATTTCTATCAAGAGCACTTCTTAGAGTTGAGGGAGGGCTTCATTGTGCGTCACTCATACACATATAGACACTGGATGCACTAGTTCAAGATCCCCCTAGGTCAGTTTCAGGTAGGGTCTCACAGACTTCGGATTGAGACCAACCACCATGACCCATGGCCAAATAGGACATGCCATATGTGTCACTTATAGGATTCAGAGACAAAGATGCATCTTATTTTTAGGTGCCCCTTCTATTATAAGATCAAAGAACGATATTATTGCCTATATAGGGACTCAAGGACCTCCATGCCTACATTCTTTCGATATCATAATCAAGATACCTAACTCTCTTCATGAGGGAGATACTCAGTCACAGACCTTTGATCCTTTATACCATGCCTTGCCTTGTGACTACCAAGAGGATCACCTCATACGAGTAACAAGAGACCACCAACACATCATCAAAGTACTTAAGACCATAGAGATATGAGACCTCGGATCTCCTTTCGACCTCCTTCCCCTTCCCTTGGGTGGTTGATTGACACCAATGAGACATTTTCAGACCAAGTCATAGACCATACTTCATCAGAGTGACAAACAAACTAGTTCTGAATGGGTACAACGTAAGGTACTGCATGTTGATGTATATGTAACTTCGGAATGTATTCTTCTATGTATTTTATATTATTGTAACCCGATGTTTATTCCGGGATGTTTCTATTATGTATTTGAGTCATGTGGTCATGCCCCGATGTTCCGATTGGGAGGATTATAATGTAAACAAGTCATATCAAGTCATTAGGTAAGTCCCCACTGTTTAGGGGCACTTGAGTTATTATACACTAATTAAGGTGTAGGCTCGAGTAATAATTATTAGGTCGAGCCTACGTGTGAAATGGTAATTCAAGTGAACGGACTAATATAAATAGAGAGGGTGAGTCTCTCTATTTGTCACTTGGGAATTACTCACTTGCTCTCTCAAGTGTGGCGCACTTTTGGAGAAGGAAATTCTTGGGCTTGACAGAAGACAGAAGGCTGCTGTTGTGAAGGGAGGTCATCTTACTGTTTTTGAGATCACATCTTGTGGTGATACTATCTTAGAGGAAGTTGAGGGGTTTTCTCCATTTATGGTTTCCCCTCCTAAAATCTTTGTGTCTCTTGTCTCTTGTAGTTAAGTAAGCTGAGCACCTATTGAACCACAAATATTTTAGCTGTCATAAATTACAATGAGCAATCTCCATGCTATAAACCAAGAAATATGGCAAACCAGTAGCCTAAAAAACAGCAACATACACATTACCTGGTGTCTTTACGATTGTGTTCAAAACTTCAATTTATGACACCCTGAGTATATGCTGATGATTGCGTTGTATATTTTGACAATTGGAATGTTGCTTTACCAACTGGCTCATTGGGACTGACCAAGTTATTTTACTGCCAAGTGGAAAGTTGCTGTAGGCAACTGGCTCACTGGGAATAACCAGGTTGTTTTACTGCTGGCAACCATTTGTCTATTGCTGATTATGCATCTTGCCGATAACCAGCTGTTAATAAAGGGACTAGCATATTTTCTGAAACCAACATGCTCCTTCTTGTGATTGCCCTAATTTTTATTGCAATCAGGCATGAGGCTATTATTGTCATATTTGTTCCATATAAGCACTACTAAGTCTGCTCAATAGAAATATGTAACCTTGAAATAGGTCATTGAGTACGGAGTTTAGTTAAGAACTCTGTAGTTAAGGGTACTCACGCTGGAAGAGTGGATGGATGGGTGACCATCTGGGAATTCCAGTTTGACAAATTATATCCACCCCTTAGTGGGGCTAAAAAAGATGTGGGTAAAATCATCACATGTTTATATGTGCATTCCTATGTGGTGGCCCTAATCATCACATGTTTATATGTGCATTCCTATGTGGTGACCCTAAGTGGTTATCCAAGGGACATTTTGCCCAGATTTACAACCTTAAAATTAAAAAATTAGAAAACATCTGCTTAATAGGAATAGAAACAAGTTGGACAACAAGGACAAGCATCTTTTCTACTGGTGGAGATCGTGCTTGAGGGAAAGGATACAAGGTACAAAATCAGATGTATCAACCAGGTATGGAGTTAGGTGATTAAAGGTATGTATGTCCCGTAGCTGATCAGCAGGACTTTCTTGTACACCTGTATGAGATTTTGCAAACTATATATCAATTTTTACATTATCGGAAGCATCTGGTTTACAAGAAAATGATAAAATGCAAAAGATTAAAAACCCAGAAGATGCCAACGGAAATGTCTGAAGTAATTCTCTTGTCAATCACTAGTTTGGCACTTGTTTTCTGGAATTCTAGATTAACTAAGTTTCGGAATGTAATTAGTGAATGCACTTTAGAGCATGGTCTCCTAATTTAGAAGAATATCTATTCCACTCTTGAGTTTACATGGCACCAAAAACTTAGAGGTTAATATAACTTGACCCAATGTTTATCTCGAATAAAAAAATGCGGGATGTCTCATGGTCTCTTGGATCAACATAGTTGGTTTTGATAACTTTATGGAAGAGTCAACATAAATCTAATACATCTTGATGAATTTGTCTATCTTATCAACTTATCAAATTAAAGTTGTGATCATCCTGTTTGTTTACCATGGCGTCATTTACCTGTTCTAGTTCTGACACTCCATTTGTTCTATGACTTTTATATTGACAGGTATTTCAAATCATGAGGGAACAATTATGGTATAGGCCAAACCCTAGAATATACACAAAACTTTTGGTCATGCTTGGCAAGTGTAAACAATATGAGCGTGCAAATTCACTCTTTCAGCTCATGATTGAAGAAGGGTTGGAGCCAAGTGTCGAGTCTTACACGGCTTTAGTCTCTGCTTACAGTAGGAGTGGTCTTCTTCACAAGGCTTTTGCTGTTCTGGAGGAAATGAAGAGAATTCCTCTATGCAAACCTGATGTCTTCACTTATAGTATACTTATAAAATCTTGCGTTGAATATTCACGGTTTGATCATGTTGACAGGCTACTCTCAGAAATGTCAAGAAATGGAATCAAGCCCAATACTGTCACCTATAATACAATTCTGGATGCGTATGGTAAAGTGGGTAAATTTAAAGATATGGAAGATGTTATTTCAAAGATGTTAGAGAATCAAGATTCTAAGCCTGATGTGTGGACAATGAATGCAACCATGAAGGCCTTTGGAAATAGAGGTCATATTGAAATGATGGAAAATTGCTATGAAAAGTTTCAAGGTGTTGGGGTTCAGCCTGATGCACGGACATTTAATATCTTAATGTATGCATATGGAAAAGAGCGTTTATACGATAAAATGACTTCAGTAATTGAATATATGCAGAAATATTTTTTCTCATGGACAACTGTCACTTATAATATTCTGATCGATGCATTTGGAAGGGCAGGTGATATTGAACAGATGGAGTATTTGTTCAATTTAATGATGTCTGAGGGCATTAAGCCAGATTGTATAACTCTCTGCTCTCTAGTTAGTGCTTATAGAAAAGCAGGTGCCTTTCGGAAGATCACACGTGTTATGCGGAAGTTGGAGAATTCTGATATAGCTCCGGACACTGCATTTTTCAATTCTGTGATTGATGCCAATGCAAGGGCTGGGAATTTAACTGAAATGGAAACTGTGCTTATACAAATGAAGGATAAAGGATGCATACCTGATAAAATCACCTTTAATTCCATGAGAAAAGCCTACTTAAGTAAAGGCATGGTTATAAAAGCTCAAGAACTAGAACAAAGAATGTTGACCATGGATAAGTCTAGAATACAGTACACTGCCCGATCAAAGCCCTTTGTCAAACAACAGTAAGTATTGTTCTAACTCGTGGTTTGATTTTATTCTTGTTTGCTAATCCCTGGGGCTGTTGGAATTCCATCCATGTTATATGCATATTCAAGAGCGCTGCTGTATATGGCCCAATATATGAAATCCTTGCCTTATAAACGGAAGCTTCCTGGAGAGCATTCAACCGTACATATTGCAGAAATAGTTAAGAAAGAAGACTCGTTTGTTGGATCTGCATGAGATGCTGCTAGATTGGATGTTCATCATGAACAAGTTTAATCAGTATTTTATGTAACAATATTGTCTTAAATGCTTTCATCTAAACCAAATCAAAACATTGCTGTGCGATATCTACAAGGCCACAGCTAGGGGTCATCATTTGAGTCTTTTAATTGAGGATTTGCTCTGTAAGTTTGTTGTCCTCTGATAAGTTTTTTGGTTGGCTCAATGTCTAACTGCCCATTTTAGCAGTATCTTGTATCTTAATTGTTATGAATTTTCTTCATCCTATAGTCATTCATGAATTCAACCAGGATGAAGGTTTATTTGTTATCAAATTTAACTTGTTTTGGTCCTTTCCAAGAAACCTGTATGACCTGAACTGATCTCACTTTTTTTTTTAATAATCGCTGAAAGATTCAGACAATAACGCCCCTGGTTGGTGCTGGTTTGGGGACTCTGGTGGACTGCTGTCCTGGAGAGGAGTGACAAACTTGGGTCTTGCTGCATTAAGTGCTCTGTTACTTACCGCCAGACCACAGACTCACTGACGAACTGATCTCACAACTTTACACAGCATTTTTCTTTACATCAACCTTCAAAATATGTACAAAGAACAATCTGCCTTTAATGTGAGCTCTTGCGTTTATCCAAGAAGATTTTTTAGCCACCCAAGATTAGAGTTCATAATTTATTACCCAATGTTCTAATGTATTGTCAATCATTTATTTTGGAAGTTTTTCAAGAACATGCCTCAACAGGCAGCACCATAGACAGTGAGCACCAGACTCATCCCTTCAAAACCCATGCTATGCGGATGGGGTGGACCACCACAGCGAGAATGGAACTTTGCATTGTCCATCAGATATGTTTACAATAATCTCTATAAAGGCTTTTAAAAAGATTTACAAATGGGTCTGACAAATTTGGGCAGTGCCATTAAACTCTACTATGTGCAATGCTAGTATTTATACAAATTAATAAGGACAGGTTTCTTTTTTGTTATTCAATAGTCATTTATAGGCTTTAAATTATGTATATTCACAGATATCTTCATAATCTCATGATCATTATAATCCACAAGCAAAGATATTCCATCAGATGACGAGAAAATTCCATTATTAACCATGATATGCATACATCCTATTATCAATGGACTTGCACTTGGAAGACGTAATCTGAAGCTATAATTTATATAAGAGTTTGGCTGCATTACTGGTAAGGAATTCAATAAAGCGACTTTGGTTGTGAATAGAATTTCTAAGTACAAGCTTAGTAAAAAAATACACCTCAATTCAGAAAGGAAACCCAAAGACCTAAGTGTGTTCGCCTTTGATTCATGTTGCTAGGGGAAGTGTTATCCACTAAGTTGCACTTAGGGGATTTTTCGAGTGAGCTTTTCAAGGATCAGAACAAATCACTTGTTCTTACTTAGTGCTCAAAAGTGCCGTGATTTCATCAGGGTCAATTATGGTCTCTTTTGGAGGTTCACACCCTTTCAAAGGAATTGTAATAAATGACATAGCATGAGGTTCTTTTATGTAAAAGGCTTGGTCTTCTTAGAATTGGTCATCAAGGTCATCATCCTTGAGTGTTTTTTTCCTTATTAATTATATGACTTTTTTTAAGCGACATATAATTTTCAAGTTTTTTGCTCAAAATCTTCCAAAGTCAGGATGGTGAGTTTGGTAACTTTTTTTCTTCAGAAAGGTTATTAAAGCCTAGGGTCTATGTATTATACCATGCTAGTCATACGTCCAAAGGTTTGTGAACATCCGATAAGTCCCTCCTAGGATTTTTTAATTTTTAGTTTTTTAATAAAATCATCAATAAGGTGTATTTTAATTTTAATATTTCAAAAAGTCATAAAATTGGACCTAGGGATCCAATTTGGTCATGGGGATGCTCATTTTTGGACCCAATGACCTAACTTAACCCCTAAACCCACTTTTGAGAGTCAAATTAGTATTATTAATTTGAATTTTCTCTCCAAAATGACTCAGAGGGTCAAATAAACGGGAAAATTGGAGAAAATCCAATCCCTAAATCAAAGGCAGCTTGTATGGGACTTGTCTCTAAGGTGTCAAAGTTGTTGAGGATATTGTCTGGGACATTTATGAGCATAGAGGATCATCTTCAACCATAAAAAAAGGGGATCTAAATCACTTCCACAAAAGGGGGGCGAATTCACTCATGGAGGGTGGTTTTGTCACTTGGATGAAGTGGTTAGAGGATATAAAGGCTTCCCAAACCAAGTAGGATACCTCAATATAGGTGGCAACCCTTCATTCCAACACTCGGGCCTTCCTCCCACCTTGATCTCAACCTCCAAAAACAACTCACATTTGTCAAATTCACCCCCTTGGGGTTTGAGCTTCTTTTTTGCTATAAAAGCAAGGTTTTCCTCCTTTGTTGAAGATGGATGCAAGAAACCTCTGCTATTTTGTATTGTTGCTATTTGATGAATAAAATTGCAGACTTTGGAGGTACATTATGTGTTATGAGATGAATGCTTACAAGTATTGAGGGGACATTGTAAAATTTCTGAATTGTTTCTTCTTTTTTGCTTAAAATTGTTATAAGATCTAGCTTAGAAGGTCATCCTAAGACACATAGAGTAGGCATTTACTGCTGTAATTTGCTTACTTGTTTTTTGATCTCAAGAGACAGGAGACTAGTTGTTCATACTCAGTTGTATTTCAACTCTTTCTCATTTCTTGTTTTTGAGTACACTAGATCCAACTCATTTTATGCAGAGATTTCTCATAGATTTGTTTTGTAGGTTATTTTTTCAAAGGAGGATTTGAACTCAGTTGTATCTTCTTCTTCTTTGATAATCTCTCAAGTTTCATCTTATTTCTACAGGGTCTCCAACGTTTCCATAAGAAGACCAAGCAAGGCTTGAAGTTGCTCTCCATCTTCTCAAAACATTTCTCTGTCATTTGTCTGGTTAGTTAGATTGAATATGCAAATTTGATAGATCTGATTTAAAATTATGATATTTTCAATCTACTCATTTCACATATCAGATAATTTAGATTTAGAAATGCATAAAAAAGAATCATCTTTTACTAAATCTAAAGTTGTCATTTCAGTGCTCTAAAAACTAGTAATTTTTTCCAATCTTTTGCAAGTACTGAATTTAGTTTTAGTTTTTATCTATTATTTATTCATTTCATCGCATTCTAATAATTTAACTCACTAGTTTTTAGCAGGTCCAAAGAAAAAAAGGAGGAAGCTTTGCTCAAAAATCGAGTTTTGGGCCTCCTGGGACACCAAAAAACCCCAATTTTACTCTCTTCTTCTTTCCCCTTCACTCCATAAAGTTGTATAAGTCTTTAGACCTTTTTATAGGTTCTAAGACATTTTATTTTCATTTTTTCTGATATTGTAATCATAATTAATAAAGAAAGCAAGTGGGTTACACATCGCCCACACTTCATCCCCCCTGGGGGGATTGGTAGTGTCTCTTTTGTCGTTTGATTTTTTCTAACAATCACACGCACACAATCCGCCTTCTTGAAAGGTTGTATAGATTAGTTATTTCTTTTCTTTTCCATCTTTAAAGCTGTTTAACTAATTTGGTTCCCTCACTCGTTGCCACGAAGTATGTTCTCTCCACCAACCAAAGGCTTCTTGCCAATTATTGGTGGATGATTAGAAAGTGACACATAGCTTGTGAATTCTTTTAGAATTTAGTTTTTATTTTGCTACCACAATATTTTTGCTTCAATACAATTGGAACAAACATTTTGTCATTCCAGTGTATGCTCTTGCCCATCGCAGGTTTGCCCTGAGCTTTGGGATAATCAAAAGCAGGAATACGCACTGATCAATTCTTTACATCTAAATAATTAACTCACAGTAATAAAATCAACAACCTTCGAAACATTGTGAAAACCCGGCACAATGCCTTTTGACATTATTGAGCAAATTTCTCAAAGGAAGCGGGAACCACTGAGTAGTGACCTTGAGATACAGTTAGCATACATCTTTATTGGTGTAGTGTTGAACACCTTCTCAGAGACTGATTCAACCCACATTTCTGAGTGAGAAACCAATTTTGTCATCTTTTTGGACATATTCTCAGTACTTCATAAGTATATCGAGAATCCCCTTTCCCTTAAATCAACTCATTTTTAATAATTAAAACTGACCAAGACACATTGCAAAACATTTATGTTTTAGCAGCAATTTTGACTCCATTTGGCACTGATATGAGTACACAACAATCTTATTTTCATTTGATTCTCAGTTTTGTCAATGTTAATCTTTATACAATCATGTTATATACTGTTGAATGTTTAAACTATTTTGCATCAGTCTTGTGACATAACTATTTACCAAAAACTCCTAAAAACAACTTAATTTCGTCACTAACAACTAAAATATAAAGATCCTTAGTTAAACCCTTTATTAGGGACCATCCCTTTGGCTTCGTTTGGAATTTGGCTTAAACGGAGAAGTCAAGATCAAGTGACAGTACTTGACTCGAAACTTACCCCCAAAGACACACCTAGCAACTTGAAGATTTATGCTACGCTTAACCCCCAAGTGTGTGAAAGTCGGCAACAGGAAGGATGCCACTTCTAGGAGTATTTGAATCCATGGTGTTGTGACTGATCATGTGGCAAATATGCCATACTTTTTTCTAAACAAAACAAAACATTTATTATTGTTTTAGGAGTTATAACGGTGCTTAAGCCATGCCTAAGAGTGTTCCTTATTTGACAAAATCCATTTGGACTTTCTTATATACCACCCACCTTTCATACTTAACTGGCATAAAGGGAAAACTGCAACATTTTCCAATACCTCCAAGTAACCACAACCTTGTTTTTACCATCTATACTAGGAGCACATATGGAAGCTTACTACGACTATAGAAGACTTGCTACTAGGAACAATTCCCATAATCAATGCTAAATACATTAACAACTTAAAAATCTCTCAAAATGATTTAGAATCACCTTGCAATATTTTACTAATCACTCACTCCAGCAAATCTTTGGTGTATGTTGATTGTGAAATCAACATTTCAAGTACACCTTCATGAGCCTAAGCTGAGGGGAAGGTGGGAAGATTGTCCATGTATCTTAGGTTCCTAGGAGGAACACTGATAAGTAGCAAGTTGCTTATTAATGGTAATAATGGAAGCACACACTTGTTCCTCCCAAGCTTAGGCATATACCCTAAAATTAGAGATCTGGTCATGAAATAATGCTGGTTAGAATGTGAAATTACTTCCATCAAGCCTTTAAGAAAAATGTTCAAATTGGAATTCTTACCACTTCAGCAAACTGGACATGACGATTAGAACTTATGCTAAGTAGATTATGTAAATAGTAAGTTGAGTGCAACCTTGCAATGACCATCATAAAACATGTTTGATATGCTTAGTGTTTTTGTATAATGCTCATTTAAGAAAGTAATACCAATTTCCAATTTACTAAAGTAAATATGTAATCTTTCACAAATTAATGAAGCTATTATTCACTTCCTCCAAATATTGAATTGAGCTTTTGATAATGAACTAGTTGTTTATAATTATCCTGTGGACTGGGGATGCTTTTTTATTTTTAATTCTTTGATTTCTCTGAGACCGATCTTGAATATTTAGAATGGATTCAGCTTCATGTTATTGGCACGATTGGATATACTAAAATTCTTTTATTGTTTTTTCTAATTGCTTTATTTGTTTCACTGTTATTTGCATGATTGATGTGATATCATTGTTTGGATATTGTTGATTGATTCATGGATTAAGATTGATTGATTTGTCTCTTGGATGTCACGATTATAATGTTATTTGGATGTTTAGTCACTTGATAAATTGATTCAAATCGAGTGATTCCTTGAATGTTATTGTGTTTATCATTTGCTTGTGGTAAATATTTTTTATTTTTAAAAAAGTTTTATTTATTCCTTTTAATTTTTATTTCCTGATCATGGACATTAACCTGAAATCTAAACTTTAACGTGCACACAAGCTCCATAACATAGAATTATAATAACCAAAAACCAAAAGTACTTGATCTTCATATGGTCTTGCATAGCGTCTTGCAGAAAAGCTCAAACTTCTTGTCGGACACACTCAGTCATTCATCAAGCATTCGCCACAGTTTATGCATAGCGTCTTGCAGAAAAGCTCAAACTTCTTGTCGGACACACTCAGTCATTCATCAAGCATTCGCCACAGTTTATTGATAATATTTAGGAAGCGGATCTTCTGGCTAGTTTTGACGTTGTATTCCTATACACAGATTCCCTATCGATTGAGTGCCTTTCAACTTTATTGAAACTTGTGAACAACGTGAGGCATGATCTGTGGATGAGCATTACGGCCTGTCTCACATTGAAGGTTAACCTATTTTTCATTTATACAACCAAAGAGTAGTATGCTAAGTTTGCTTGTTTGCATCATATGCGTTGGTTAGAAGACACGCGCACCACAAAATTTACCGAATGAAGACATCATTTGTTGCGTGGAGTATGTTGTTGCTTCTCTCCCTGAAGCCGTAGCCAAGGAAGTAATGCAAGATTGTGCTCTTGCTCTAAGGAAGGCAAAACCACCAAAGAAAGACTTAAGCAGGGAAGAATCAATTGCGCTGAGGAAGCTCAGGCAAAATAAAAACATCATGATCTTAAAAGGATAAAGGGAATGCCACTGTCATCATGGACACCAAGGAATATCGCAAGAATACCACAGAACATCTCACACTAAATGGCAGCTACAAAAAATTGGATAAAGACCCTAGCTAGAGAGTTATGTGAGAAATCACGAAGGCTATCCAAAGCTCTTCACTCGATGAAAGTGTTAAAAAAAGAAAATTATCCCAAGAATGCTATTATCCCACACATCTATGGGATTCATAAAATACATAAAGAAGGTTGACCTCTTAGACCAATTGTGAACAAGATTGGTTCACCCTCATATGGTATTGCAAAGCTTCTTGCGCAAAAGCTCAAACCTCTTCTCAGACACACTTAATCATTCATCAAGGATTCGTTACAGTTCATTTTTAATATTAAGAAAACAAAGGTGAAGGAAGCCGATCTTTTGGCTAGTTTTGACGTCGTATCCCCACACAAAGATTTAAGTGAAGGACAGCATGAAAGTAATAAGAAGACTTATAGATAGAGAGACATCAGACCTAATGGAATTATGCCTAACACAAAGATTTAAGTGAAGGACGCCATGAAAGTAATAAGAAGACTTATAGATAGAGAGACATCATACCTAATGGAATTATGCCTAAGGTCCACGTTTTTCAGATTCCAGGGGAACATAAACGAGCAAACCAACATAGTAGCAATGGGATCCTCGATGTCACCCATTGTAGCAAACATTTATATGGAATACTTTGAACATATGGTTATAGATAGTTCTCCATTAAAACCTTAACAATGTAAAAGATACGCAGACGACACAAATTTCACATGGCCACATGGAAAGGAGAATTTAGACGATTTCTTGCAACACATGAACAACTAATCTGATGATATTAAATTTACAATGGAGATTGAAAAAGATAAAAAAAAATCCTCTTCTTGGATGTCCTCCTCACTAAAAAGGACGATGGAACACAGGCACATCAAGTGTACTGGAAAAAGACTCACACATATAGATATACACAAGCGGACTCACATCATCACCCAACCTAGGAGATAGGCGTTATATGCACTTTAGCAATCAGAGCCAAACGTATATTGGACAAGTCACATTTGGATCAAGAATTGGATCATTTAACAAAAGCATTTATAAGCAATGGCTATAAGATACATCATATCAAGAAAGGCATCAAAAGATCTCAAGATAATACAATTAAAGATAAAAAGAATGAAACATTAAAAATGTAAAGCTACCATACATTCAGGGAACAATGAACATAATAACTAACATCTTAGGGAAGAAGAAAATAAGGGTTGCTTTCTCACCGCCAAACATGCTAAGGAAAATGCTTGACCACACAAAAGATAAAACTGATCCAGAGAAACATAAAGGAGTTTGTTCTATTCCATGTGTCATACCATACAAACCAGAAAATATTAGCTAACTCCATTAACTAAGATATCCCTATGCATAAGAATATTATTATGGTATTTCCATTTTTGTTTAAGAAATAATGATAGTTAGAGGATAAAAATCTTAACCTATGGAAGAAAGAAGGAATGCATTCATGGGATTGGCACACTTAAATTAAGTATATTTTTAATGTGCTTTACTTGTCTTAGATTAATTCATATATAATAACTCTAGAAACCTTGATGAATTCTTAACAATTAGAAATAGAATGAGGGGAAAGTACAACCCAACCTTAATCTCAAATTTTAGGTGATTCAATTGGTAAAGAGATATCTTTTGAGTTTGTTTAAATAAATTTTAAAAAGTTTGGTATATTTTGTGGTTCCATGAAGATTTTGAAGAGATTGATATTACATTTTAGAAGGTTTTGAGAATATTGAGTTATGTTTCACATGAATGTCATATGGTAGCAAATATTGTCTGATAATATGCAAACTACCCATAGGTTCTCTTTCAGTAGAAATGCCAATAGAAATTTAATGGTACTTGGAAACATATAGATGTATTTTAATGTTGTTGATATGTGTTGAATGGACCAATTGTTCCTATAGGAATGTTGTGGGTAATAATAGCTTGATTATGTTGCAAAATAGCAAGTTTGATTATAAGTATGAATAAATAGGATCATTGGTATGATATGATTATTCCTTGTGACGAAGTCAAGTACTCTTATGTATATTCTTGGAATGTGCTAAAGGCCTTGTTAATGTAAGTTGTTGGTCTTTCCAGGATGGTATGTGCTTGAACAATGGTCAATGTTGCATATAATTGCATTTGTTATGTTGTTGTAATGCTTGTTAAGAAAAGTATCTTTATGATCCTTGTTGGGAAAGTATATTGTTGATGTGAATAGCTTGATGAAAAATTATCTATATTTTTCTTTGTAACTTTGTATATAGTGATGAGAATTGGGTAATTAATTGGAATATATTCCATGTATCATGAAGATGCATTTTGAGTATCATGTATCTGTATACTTGATGGCTAACAATAGGATTTATTGATTAAGATATGATTCAAGTGAATCTATTTTGTTGAAGGATTGAAGGCCTTGCAATGCGGCTTGAAGACCCTGTGATAGGGATTGAAGATTAACCCTTGATTTTACATGATGAACCCCTATGTTAGTCCATGTTATCGCACGAGAATCCTAGGAATGGGATGGTGATCATCTGAGGGACCGACAGGGTGAAGGAATTCACGTTCCATAGGATGTGGAGATGGACATAAAAGAAGGGCTATTCGGAAGTGTTGCGGTATCTCGGAAGTAGAGCTCTGAGGGCGGAAATTATAAAGGCATGTGTGATGACATGTAATAGTAAGTATGCATCGAGGACAATGCATTGTTTTAAGGAGGGTGGGATGTAATATCTCTAAGGTAAGCCCCAGACACTGGTATGTGTGCTTGTGTTGCATTGTGGAGTTGGAACTGGGTGCCAAGACCATGGACACCTGATGAGATGGATTTTATTTTAATTGAAATAACTATTATTATATTTTATTATTATATTTAAAAAATAATAATGGCATAACATGACAACAACGTTGCGGGGGGGTTCTGGATTGTATTGTGGGATGGGGTTAGGGTTAGGAGTTGGAGCTCCCCCTAACATTACTCTTGCCTACCGAATTTCTTTAATTGTGGACTATGGGGGTCCAAAAACCCATAATTAGTGCCATGCATGCATAATCTGCGCCCCCAAGGTGAGAATATTCCTCATCTAGTTGGTAGTATGGCCCACTTCCACTTTATACACTAGAAATGAACCTATTAGACTAATTTTGGTCAAGGCATGCACCTAATTTGAGTTAATGTCAGTTAATTCCAATTAAATTGAGTTAGGTGGAGTTATTGTCAGTTAATTTCAATTAAATTGAGTTTAATTGAGTTAAGAGTAGTTAGTTTTGAGTTAATTTAATTAATTTAAAAGATCGTCGGTTAAATTGAGTCTTTGTTTTAGTTACACTAGTGAAACTAGTTGTCAATTAAGTAATTAAAGGTTATCTTTAATTAATTAAGTGCATAATCTAGGAATTGGAGCCAATTTTAAGTTTTGTCAAGAATTTTGGTTAATTTAGAGTATAACTAAGTGTGTGGGAGTGATCAAGGGAGAATTTGAGTTAGTCCTTGTGAAATTGAGTTGTCTCCAATGCATGGGAGTAATTTATGGGTGAGTAAGAGTCAGTTAAGGGGTGGTTTTGGAGATAATTTGGTCAATTCGAATTAGCCATGCATTGGAAGTGTCTCTCTAGTGTTTCAGAGTCGCTCTCAGTGAATTCAAGTGCCTTAGTGAAGACTTGAATGAGTCAATAAGTGATGGTTAGGAATCCCCAGTGATTTGTGTGTCCTTCCTTAGTGGTCTAGAGTCTGACTATTGGTGGCAGTTCGAGTTAGGAAAAAGGTTTTGGATGGCTATAGGAATTCATTCATTCATAGTTGTGTAGGTTGAGGAGCGCATCAGAGCAGGGCTATGAGGAAAATAATGAATATCAAAGTGCATTTTGGTTGAACTTGCACAGTTTTTGGTGGTGATTCTGCCAATTTGATCCCAGGGATCAATATTTTATGTGTTTATGGATACCCTTGTAGGGATCCAGAGGATTCCATGGTTATTTGTTGTATGTGAAGCAAATTCCTTAGTATGGATTTAGCTTGTGTGCTTTATAGAGTGGTATTTGTTTGTGATTTTGAATGCTCCAATGGAGGTTCGTATTGGTAATTTGACCTGGGGGGTCGAAAGAGTTGATTTGAGAACTCACCCAACAAGAGTGGGGAAATATTGTGTGGGGTTTTCTTCCTGGTTGTTTATCACCTAAGAGAGGGGGAATCCCAAATAGCTGTCTAGGGGCCAATGATCTCAATATCTGAATGCTCCAGTGGGGGTTTGAATTGAGAAAGAGACCTTGGAGGTCAGTGTGGTGTTTTGGGAGAGGGGGACAATCTCAAGAACTACCTGGGATCACCTTTTTGGGAGAGGAGGAAAATAACAATAAAGGGATCGGATCAGCCTTAGTATCATTTCGTAGATACCATGTCACATAGGATTCCAGGACCTCATCTCGGGAGGATATTTCGGCGAGAAAACACAAGCCAAGAAAGGTCAAAGGCTGGAAGAAACATTGTATTTTCGCCTCCAGTCACATACTATTAAGATGAGCACTCAATAATTTAAGTTATTTTCTTGAATATTATTATTAGTAAGCAGGTTGTGTGTGCTTGATAAAGTTTAATTTGAAGTAAGTTTTTAGCCTTTTCAGGATTAACAATTTCTGAGAGAAATTGTACTGCCTTGTACTAGTTACTATACCATATATTTGAGAATTCATTAATGAAATATGATTTATAAGTGGTATAATGGATGATTATTTTTGTATTTATTTTTCCTTATGCTCATAGTATAAATATGGTTTGAATGAAAAAGAACTGATTAGAATTGTAATGTTGTGAGTTCTTAGTAGTAGTACAATTATCGAGATTTGTTAAGGATAAATTGAAAAATAATATATTTATCATTTATCCGTTGTTCCAAAGCTGATATGGGATGTCATGTGGCTGAACATCACATCCCAATATCAAGCCATGCATCCTCTAAACTAAGTTTCCTATAGTTCCATATTTGTGTAGAAACTAGTAATAGTTTTTGTAGGAATTGTAGAGATTGTTTTCAGTCACCGAATGAGAAAGATTTGGTAGGTTTTTATTATGGAAATTGAATTAAGTAGATATGATCTTTTGTACAACCATGAATATATTATTCATGCTTCAGCATTTGAGTCATATTCCGGATTTTATTTTGTTAAAACTATGCTTCCTAGTTAGTGATTAGCTACTTTATTTACTAGTTAATAGTTTCATGACTAGTTTAATGGTAAAACCAAAATTATGATAAACCAATCAGATCTGATTATTTGTACTTATCCATTGTACATAACTTAAACACGTCCCTCTATACCTCCATAGAGAACCCGTAAACCTTTCCTAACCTTAGACCTAGGAGGGGTATGCTACATTGTTTAATCTTAATGTCATTCTCTAAAGCAAATTTAGTGAGATCAATAGAAGAGAAATATGAGGCATTATCAAAAAATAGAAATTATAGTATGCCAAACCTAGTGATAATATAAGTATATAGGAAAGAAATCACTTGGGTAGCGTTGATTACATGGAGTGGAATTGCCTCCACCCATTTAGTAAAGTAATTAGTGGCACTGAAAATATACTTATTCTACATTTAAGATGGAGGGTTGATCGGTCCAATGATGTCAATCCCCCATTGTTGAAATGGAGCATCAACAGTGTTGGCTAAATTGAAGATGTTGGCTTCTTAATCCTGCTAGAAGCTTTCTAACAAACTTTGTGTTTGCATTAAAATAAGCGAGCCTCCATAAACAACATCGACCACTAATATCCATCCTAAAAAATATTGTGAGTTGTACTCTCGCCACCATGATGGCCACCAGCTTGAACTGCATGCAATTTTGTCAAATTTTCATCAATATCATTATTTTCAACACATCTCAAAAGTACTCCATCATAGTTATTTCTAAATAAAACATCATTAACTAACTAGTATGGAGTATATTTAAGTCTAAGGGCTATCCTCTTTTGATGTTCAAGACCTTCTGGAGAAAAACCATGCGCTAAAAATAACTTGATGTCATGGTACCGGTTATCAGAATCACTAGGCAAAAAACAAATTTCATTTTGGATAGGATATTGTTCATTTTTCCATCTAGAAATTAACCTAAGTATTTGAATAGAATCAACTGCTAATTGGCACAAACCTTTCCCCCTAACTATATTGGAACGCTTAGTTTCCATATCATATTATTGCATGGTGGTCATCCAATGTGCCCTTTTCTCTCCTAACTATTTATGAACCAACTAATTTTGAACAACAGAATAGGGGACAATAACCTTTGTTCTAGATTTGAGCAGATATGGCTCGAAGTGCTTAACTACCTTATAGACAATGTACGTCTATTTCACGACCTCGAGATAATTAAGTTCAATTCCCTTAAACCCTGAGCTCATGAAAGAAATGGGAACTTCATCCCCATCTTGATTTTGTTGGGTTAAAACTATAACATAGGACATGTCAAATGAAAAGAGTATAAAATGAAGTCTTTGGAGAAATCAAGGCTCATTAAGGCAGGTGCTTCAGCTATGGATTTCCTTATTTCAATAAAAGATTATTTCTCTATACTATTCCATTTAAATATAACATCTTTTTTATCATATCCTGTACGGGATTCACAATCTGTGAGAATCTAGTGATGAATCTCCTTACAAAATTTATTTTTCCAAGGAAATATTGCATAGATTTTTTGGAACGAGGCAAATTGATGTTGACTATAACTTGTGTTCTCTTTGGGTAAATCATCATGCCATGTTGGACGTAACAAATCCTTAATAATTATCTTTAATGAACGCAACAAATGGATTTCATGGGGTTGAGAGAAATACCATACTTCCTACATGATTCAAATACTCGTTTGAGATGAGTAAGATTATCATCTCCTCCTAGAGAAAACTATTACATCATCTAAATACACAACAACATTGGTGAATAAGACCTCTTAAAGAAATTCCCATTTTCCTCTAAAAAGTCGCTCCAACATTTATTAAACCAAAGGGTATTTTTCTATATGAAAAGGTTCCCCATGGGGTTCTAAAGGTTGCCTTGAACTGATCAGAGTGTGAAACTAACACCTAATAATATCCCAAGAAATCGTTTAATAGAGAAAAAATCATTGGTTTAGTGACTCTCTAAAGAATTTGTTCCATGGGCGGAGTGGGGCAATTGTCCTTTTCAGACGACCTATTCATATTACAAAAATTTATGCAAAGCTTGAAATCCCCGATTTTCTTCCGCATATTGTTGGCAGGGGATCAAGTGCGCAAAGCATGGAAAGAAAGATAGAGACAAGTGTCAAAGTGGATTGCGCAATAGGAAGTTACCGACAAGTATGGTCGGCCTGGTCAAAAGTAGTTAGAAGTTTTGTCCAAGTTAGTTAGGAAATAGGCTTATGTAGACCTTTTGAAAAAGGTGCAAGCCTATAAATAGAATTAGGAATGTAGTAATAGATATCTTTTTGGAATGGGAATGATCTGGGAGTTATTTTGTGATCTGTTGATAAGCAAGATTCTTGTGGATGAGTAATTTTTGGTCTGAGGCTTTCAACCACGAATGTATTCTGACCTGCAAAGCTAATATAATATGAACGTTGCTGGGAAATCTATTTTGTGTTTGTCTGTAATGCGATCTGTGATATTTGTGAATCTTGCAATTTATATCTCTGTGTTTAATTGATACGATCTATATGGTTAAAATGTTGCGATTTATATGATTGAATGATGTGATCTCCCAGTGTTTGAAGAAATATTTTTCTTGTCTAGATGATGCGAATTCTTTATGTGTTTAATGAATTCTTATATGTCAACATCTTCGATAATTTAATTTGAATCATGGTTACTGCGGCACGAGACCTTATTGTGAATGATGGTAGATAATAGGGGTAGGCAACACATCGAACACTCTTGAACTGCATGACAACTGAGTAAGATTAGATGCGCAAGTCCCCTTCCTTTCTGCGAAAATGTGGTTCTAGCAACCCTCCCTCAAACATAGCGGGTGAGACTTCATCTGCTTTGCAGATGTTGTTGGACAGGGTAAAACCTGTTCAGATCGATGTTTCGGGAGATTGCGTCGGAAGGTATCGACAGTGAGTGAACCCCTGTCGACTGAAGTGTGTCAATAAATGGTTCCATTGTCGACACCTTAGTGTAAGGAATAAGGGCATATGTTGCGGCATCTGACGAAACCAAATATCTAGGACTGGTTTGATCAAAAGGCTCAATAGCTTGATGCGGAAGAAAACCAAAGTTCCATATTGTCGACAGAAGAGTGGCTGGGAGAGTACATTTATTCTTATATTCATGAAGTATTCTTAGTTGAGTTCCTGATTATTCTGTACGAGTGGTTGGCGCAACTTACTTTCCAGAAGAGGAACATCCAAGGAGGCAAACCCGATCATTGGACCCATGAACTGATCCAGGGGTTGCAAAGGATCGAGAACAAGGCGAGTTGTCGAGGTGTGGATCGACAACATTTTGGAAAGATACATCACTGAGTTTGTTGTCAACACAGTCAAGTCATATAGTGACGCAGAGAGGGAAATATTGAAAGGACCAAGGGGGGTAATTTTACTGTCTTTACAACTGTCGATTAAAATGCTCACCTGTGAAAAGGGAATATTGAAGATGGACTTTGACAATAAAGCTCTAGTGTGCGGAGGCTGCGGGTACTGCGAAGACAAGGGTTGGATGGAAGTTACGAGGAGACTGTGAGGGAAGTCGAGGAAGAGTGTGGTCTATTACAAAGTGGGGTGAGGTTCTGACAAGAGAAGAAGCAGAGGACTAAGAATAGTCCTGTTGCGACTAGAGCAAGAAACTCCGAGAGGAGACCACAAGGGATTAAGCGACCCTACAATGACGAAGGAAATGACTAGGCTATGCCCGAGGATGAGGAATTACCAACCCAAAGAAACAACGTACCTACACGGGCCACGCACTGCGTCAATTTCAGGAGGAAGAAACGTTAATTCATCGCATATTTGTCCTGTGTGTCAACACAGTGGTGGTGGTGGTGGATTGACGAATACCAGAAGACGACCCAGAATGGCGGGTGACGATGTAAAATTACCCTTGTTTCAAAGTATTGGGACTGAGGATCCTTAACAGTATTGGTTTCTATGTGAAGTAGTATGGAATGCAAAGAAAGTACAAGATGAAGATATCAAGAAAAGACAATTGGTGACAACTTTCCGAGGTCGGTCGTTGGATTAGTACATGAAATTCATACAAGTACCAACAGGGCAGCCACAGAAGACCCTGGCGCAGATCAGGACAGATCTTATCGAAGAATTTAGAAAGTCAAAGTTCGAGTAGTAGTATATTACTAAGTTGAAGGAGATAAAGCAATACCCAAATGAGTATGTATGGGATTTTGATCAGCGGTTTAAAAATCTGATGGCTAAGGTCAGTTTTGGGATGAGCGACGTCCAACACAAGGAATGGTTTATCACAGCACTGGTACCGCACATTTGTATGCCATTAATGCAGTAGAATATTGTGACACAGACCGAGGAACTGAATATTGTGATGAAGTTGGAAGTTTCACCATTTGGCGAAACAGGAGTTGACATGAGCCAAATTCAGTCACAGTTAGCGAACCTTACTATTCAATTACAGGATATCAAGAAGGGAAAAGATGCTCGTGAAGAAATATGGTGCACCTGGTGTCGAACTTAAGGGCGTCATAAGGATCAATTCCTGGATTTCCGAGAATATCAACATGGTGTCGGATTTTCCAAACTAGAGGACATCAACATGAGGAATGTGTCTACCTCCAAAAGGTAGTGTCAAAACCCGCAAACTTATTCTGTAATTTTTATCGCTTCGTTGGCCATGAAGAAAAGGACTGTATAGCATACGACTTGCTCCAAGAAAGAACCATGGATACGTATTTTATGAAAGGAAAAGAGTAGCAACCGCTACCACAGTCGCAGTTTATTCAACCACAACCGTAGTTTGTTCAACAACAGCCGTAGTTTGTTCTGCAGCAGTCGTAGTACAATTGAATACAACAACAACTGTAGTATACCCATCCGCAGTATACTCAACCGCAGTATATTCAGCCACAACATAATCAGAAGAAACATTTTAATCAACCATAGTACCAGCCACAAGGAGGATTTCGCTGAGGATTCCGAGGAGGAGGTATGGGACGAGGTCGTGGACCTGTGAAATGTTATAATTGTGGAGTATTGCGACATTACCAGCGATATTTCCCAAATATTCAATCGCAATGTACGTATTGCAGTGCCATAGATCACACTGTTGAAGATTGTCCGTAGCTGATTGCGAAGTGGCAAGCGAAGAATGTCCCACCACTACAAAATCAAAACCAGAATGCGAACCAACCTCAAAATCAGACTCCAGAACCAGCTGTGGGAAAAATATCGGCAGAACCCATGCATGGGCTCGTAGATGTTGGAGTCATAACTTGAGGAGGAGCGACGACGAAAGATGACAGACTGGTCAAAAGAAGGTACAGTTCGATGTTGACGCTGAAAAATAGACCTTTTTCGACGCAAGAGACATACTAAACGGAGACACGGGTAAGTTTCCTATCTATGACATGCAACCTACTTTTGATTCAATGGTCGTGTCAAGACCATCCAGAAAAGATGGAACATTGCAAAAAAATTTGGAAAGTTGTATGTCGCTTGCAAAAGACCTCGATGCATTAGCATAAATAGTGAGGTTGTTGCACTGACAGGAGAGAGGGGGACAAGACCACACTGTGAATTCTTTACATAAGAAGAAAACTAGAAGGGAGATGAGAATAAACGTCCAGATCAGTGACTATGATGTGGATTCAGTCATCTTGGACCTAGGATCAGATGCAAACATTTTGACGAAGCAAACTTGGTAAAGAATGGGGAAACCACAGTTGGTTTGGTCCACGGTACAACTACGACTAGAAAATCAGGCCAAGGTGTCGCTTATTGGATGAGTACCACACCTACTTGTCAAAGTCGAAGGGTTGAAGACTTATGCAGACTTCGACGTTATTGAGATAGTTAACAAAAGCATATCGTATCTCGTGTTGTTGGGAATTGAATGGGCCAGTGACAATTTGGCGATAATCAACTTCAAGAAGAGAGGTATTTGAGAACTGGGATGTGCGAATTATTTCCCATTGAATCTCGCTGAGGGTCAATGATACGTTGAACCGGTAAAAGAAAAGGTTGTGGGAGGATGGGATCATGTGTATAACATTTTTGAAGAATACACCAATCCCACTACGAATGGAGAGATCAGCTAGCGAAGTGCTAGCTCTGCATCATTGGATTATGATGATTCCCTAGAGAATTGGCAGAACCGGCTACATGAAGTATCGTTCGGGAAATGTGGATGAGTTACTTAGTTATTACGTTGGATCACAATAGATGTTGTCGAACTACCAACGTATGAAGGACTGCTCAACTTGGCTATTTCATTGATGAATTCGAAGAGAAAGTGGCAGATCCCCAATGACAAATGGTGATGAAGGAAGCATTAAAGGTCACATCGGCGAGATGGCGGGCTACCCATAGGAGTTTGATTGACGGATGGTTGACTTGTCGTAGGTTGATGGAAGCCCGATTTGGAGAAACAGAGCACCATCAAGGGAAGAAGTATGACGGAAGGAATGGTCCCAATGATCATCTGATCACATGTCAAACAACCTGGGTGACAAGACCGAAGGATGAATGGGTACATGCCTTTTTCCATACATTGGATGAAATGCCATGAAGGTGGTACGTATCAGCTGAACTACGATGGGAGATTATGACATGGGAAGACTTGGATGTCTACTTCAGTTACACTTTCATATTTGCGAATGTTGACCCAGTGGTACGTAGTGCACTACAACACATCCAAAATATGGTATTGAAAGTAGCTACAGTGACATTCGCAGCAGGATCACATGAGACATCGGTAACACAATTGATTACAAAATGTTAATCCATGACAAGAGAACCTGACGATGGGGATGACCTAAGGAATATCAATATCGTGGAATTAGAAGGAAGTCGGGATATCGCAGCGCTAAGAATACCAACCGACAAAGTTCAACAACCCCTTAAGATAAGGAAGACCAATATTGGGTCGACAGCAGACTCGAAGTTCACCAATATCGGAGATTACTCAAACGAAGAAACTATGGCGAAAACCACTGATTTGCTACATGAGTTCTAGGATTTGTTCCCGACTAAATTTGTTGAGATGAAAGGGATTTTAGGAGACTTGGGAGAAATGAGAATCCCTCTGAAACCAAACATGAAACTAGTAAAAAAACATGCTTATCGATTGAACCCGCGATACAAGGAACGTCTTAAGGATGAACTTGACAAGATGCTAGAGGCTGGCATCATTGAACCTATGGAAGAGTCAGAATGGATCAACCCCTATGGTGGTTCAAGACAAGAAGACAGGGGAAATCTGTATCTACCTCGACCTGAGGAAGTTGAATGACACAAGTCTTCACTATCAGTTCCCAACACCATTCACTAATGAAGTACTAGAGGGAATCGGAGGTAAAGAAATATACTCATTCACGGACGGCTTTTCAGGTTACCACTAGATAAAAATCTTGAAGGAAGATCGACATAAGACCACTTTTGTAACCGAATAGGGATGTTTTAAGTATACAGTGATGCCATTTGGCCTAAAGAATGCATCAGCGATCTTCTCGAGGATAATAGTTGCTGCCTTCAAAGACTTTATTCATAAATTCTTGGTGGTATACATGGATGACTGGATCGTTTATGGATTGGTAAAAGATCACATTACGAGCCTTCGACTGATGTTGGAAAGGTGTCGACAACATTGAGGTTTTGTTGAATCTGAAGAAGTGTATATTTTGTGCTTCATTTGGGATTTTGTTGGGACATATCATCTGCAAGGAAGGAATGTTGGTCGATCCTGCCAAGATTGCCATAATCATCAACTTACCTCCACCAACGATAGTAAAACAACTACGGGCGACGTTGGGTCATAAAGGCTATTACGTTAAGTTCATAAAGGGATACGCAACCATCACAACACCTATGGAGAAATTGTTGAAAAAGAATTCAAAGTTCGAATGGAATGATGACTGTCAACGTAGTCTCAACCCTCTGAAGAAGAAAATGGTCTTGACATCAATATTGGTATTTCCATATTGGAAAAAGGAATATCATGTCCATGTCAATGCTTCATCATTCGCAATAGGAGCGGTTTTGACACAACCCGGTGAAGGAGCTATTGATCACCAATCGCCTTCGCAAGTCGAAAGTTTTCCGTTGTGGAAAGGAATTATACAACAACAGAGAGGGAAGGACTGGCGATGGTGTATGCCTTGAATAAATTTCGTCACTGCTTATTAGGGGGACATTTCAAAATGTTTACAGATCATTCACCATTAAAATGCCTAGTCAACAGGCCTGTGTTGAGGGGGGAATTTGTCGATGGCTGTTACTATTTCAAGAATTCAATTTTGAGATAATTGTGAAGTCAGGTCGGTTGAACACAGGACCAGATCACTTGTCAAGGGTAGAATCAAGCGAAGAGTCGAGAAGCATTGAGGAAGGCTTACCTGATGTGCAGCTATTTAAGATTGGAATGGTAGATAACCGTTATGAACAAATTATTCACTTCTTGAGAATAGGCAAAGCACCAGAGGATTACACCATTAGTCAGAAGAAGCATCTGGTTGTTAGAGCTGCAGATTTTCAATTGATTGTAGGTCGGGTCTACAAAATGGGGTCGAATGAGATTTACGTCGATACGTCCTACCGCATGATCAAGAGAGAATATTGGCCGAGATGCATAACGAAGTCGCAGGAGGACATTATGGAGGACGTGCTACCACTAAGAAGATACTCTGAGCTGGGTTATGGTGGCCAACAATGCATAGTGATGTCGCAAACTATGTGAAAAGTTATGAAGTTTGTCAAAGGACAGGGAAGCCATCGGCACGAGATGAAATGTCATTGGTACCTCAGGTGATGCTACTGCCATTTGATAAGTGGGTGGTGGATTTCGTGGGACCCATCAATACACCATGGAAATGTACGGGTGCATGATACATCATCACAGCGAAGGACTACTTCACTAGATGGGCTGAAGCAGCACCAGTGAGGGACTGTACATCGGCGACAATAGCAAGGTTCTTATTCGACAATGTGGTTACTCGGTTTGGATGCCCCAAGAAACTGATGAGCGACCAAGGGATTCACTTTGTCAATCGGGTGATTATCACGATGAAAGAGGAATTTTAGATACATCATAGGAAGAGTTCCCCTTATCACCCACAAGCAACTGGTGCGATTGAGGCGTTCAATAAAGTATTGGATCATGCGCTAACAAAGGTATGTAACACGAATCGGGATGACTAGGATTTGAAAATTCCTGCGATAATATTGTGGGCTTACAGAACTACATGTAAGCAATTAACAGGGAAAATGCCATTCAAGCTCTTCTATGGCCAAGAAGCGATGATGTCGATATAGTACATTGTTCCCAGATTGCACATTGCAACAGCGATCGACATGAGTGATGAAGGAGCGCTTGAAGAACACTTGACGCAGTTGGTACAACTGGAGGAAGATCGGTTTATCGTCAGATTTCACCATCAAGTAAAAAAGGATCGCCAAAAGGAATGGCATGATCGACATATCAAAGAAAAGTACTTTCAACGAGGATATATGGTGCTCCTATATGACATCAAGTTCGCAAAGCACCCAGGTAAGTTACAGACACATTGGTTAGGACCTTATGTAATTCATTTCATCATTGACGGAGGTGCGGTGCAGTTACAGTAGTTAGATGGGACATTGATACCAACATTAGTGAATGGAAGCCCGATAAAGCCCTATTGAGACGGCCAGGTGCGACACCATGACTGAGAAGTTATGCAACAAAAAAAAATCGCAAGCAGTAGGGAAGCGCAACGAAAAGGAGTCAACAAGAACACTAATACAAATCGCATCAAGGAGGGATCTTGGTGATACCCGACGCAGTTGCGATAGTGTCATATCGGGTAATAAATGAAGCAGTTAAACTCGACGGATGATGGCTCAAGTGGACAAGACATGCATTTATGAAGAAATTGGACCATTGGATTTGCAAAATCGATGACGGATTTGGTCGATCGACAAAGGATTCGGTTATGATGGTTAAGATCATTCGCACAAGCACAATCACGGCTATAAGAATCAACAGGGGGCGTCAGATGAACCATTGTGACAATTGAGTAGACAAGTGAGAGCGAAGGCCACTAACAGGGAATAGTGAAGAGTGAGAAAGTGATAGACTAACAACAATGGCCCAAATTATCTCGAGCGGTAGCACCCAAGGCTCACCAATCATGAGTATTCCAATCGAGGAAGAAATTCCAGACCTTCAAGAGGAAATGTCAGATTGACTGTGCCATCCAATTTTATTTATATTTGGATGGAATTCAAGAATACATGTGATACACACTAGGACCATATGTGATACACATCCAAGCAAGACGTGACATTGATAACGAATAGCTAACAACGTCATCCAAGCTGACAGGCGAGGAATTGGACACAATTATTGATGAATCGCTGGCATAATGGAAGGTTCTAGTTAGTGTTGATGACTTGTTAGATACCGAAGCGGTGGTACCACCAATCATTCTCACCGAGCAAGAGCAGGAGCAAGCAAAGATCTATGAGGAGGAGTCGCAAGAGGAATCATCCGCCACTTCGACAGATTCGGAGTTGGACATGCAACAGGAAGAAGGGTGGACGAAGAGAATATTTGAACAAGGTGAAGTAAACAATGCCCCAAAGATGACTGAAGATCAGGTAAGTCAGATACTGGCCACGATTACTACTACGACCAGTACAAGTCAAGCAGAAGTGAAGCACAATTCGAAAGAGTACTTTCACCAAGTCAACGAATTGTTGCAATCCCTGGCGAATGATATACTGAAGAAGATACCATAGACGGATGTACTACAAAGGGTAGGAGAAATCAGTACCGGCAAGTGGATACTGCTTGTGCAAATTCCACTGTGCGCATTGGTGATCGAAAGTGATGATGTCGATGCAACCATGCATCAGTTCGACATGATCAGAGTCGACGTAACTGAGATACCAACATAGATGCTTGCACGAATGCAGATGTTTGTAAGTCAAGAGATCACAGACCGAGAAGAAATTGTGCATGATCAGCTAGTCAAGACGCGGGAGCAGATAACACAAAAAAGAGGAGATTCGACACATAAAAAAGGTGCAAGAGGCATAGGTGACTACCAAAGAACAAACCTTTGACGATATAGATCGACTGGTAAGGGCCATTTCAGCCGCATGCGAATAAATTCCACACATCACTACGACGATGTTTGCGGAAGCCAAGATAGTGCGACTAGTCGAAATAGTCGCTGACTTGAAGAAGGAAAATGAGGAGCTGCAAGCACACACAGTCCCCAGTACACCGCCTGAGCAGATAGCAGAGCACTGAAGCAAAATAGAAGAGGCAACAACACTTCTAAAGGAGCTAGAATCCAACTCCATTACCGAAGCAACGATGCAGTTTTGGATGTGAGTCGTTATGGACGACCAACTACAATACTTAAGTGTGCAACTCCATGAGGCAGACGAAAAGCTGATTGCAATGCAGGGTTCACTGAGAATGCTATCCCTAATTGTGTATGTGACCAAAGTGGCAGAACTGAAACCACTACAGCAAAGGGTCACCAAGGCAAGAGAACGACATCAATGAAGGACGGTGCAGCTAGATCAATTCCAAAAGCATGCAAATTAGCTCGCACTGAAAGCGATGGAAAGACTTGCGACCACACAACAAGCAAGAGCCAAAGTGTCGCAAGTGTCGGAAGAACATCCATCCGAACATGAGGTCGAGGAATGCACCATCCTATGAGCAAAGCTTAAAGAAGAGGTCGAGCAGATGCACACAGAGCATGATGAATTCAAGGATAAGTTGAATCAACCATCTATTTCCAGTTGACGTGGCTCGAGGACGAGCCACAAGTTTGTGTTGGGGTCCTATTGGGAGGGGATCAAGTGCACAAAGCATGGCAAGAAAGATAGCGACAAGTGTCAAAGTGGATTGGGTAAGAGGAAGTTACCAGCAAGTATGGTCGGCCTGGTCAGAAGTAGTTAGAAGTTTTGTCCAATTTATTTAGAAAATCGACTTATGTGGAGCTTTTTGTAAAATGTGCAAGCCTATAAATAGAACTAGAAATGTAGTAATAGGTATGTTTTTGGAATGGGAATGATGTGGGAGTTATTTTGTGATCTGTCGATAAGCAAGATTCCTATAGATGAGTAAGTTTTGGTCTAATGCTTTCGACCACATATGTATTCTAACCTACAAAGATAATATGATATGAATGTTGCTGGGAACTTTATTTTGTGTTTGTCTGTTATGTGATTTGTAATGTTTCTGGATCTTTTGATTTATATCTATGTGTTTAATTGATGCGATCAATATGGTTAAAATGTTGCGATTTATATGATTGAATGATGTGATCTCTCGGTGTTTGAAGAAATGTTTTTCTTATCTAGATGATGTGAAGTATTTATGTGTTTAATGAATTCTTATATGTCTACATCTTCGATAAGTTAATTTGAATCATGGCTATTGCGGCACGAGACCTTGTTTTGAATGATGGTAGATAATTTGGATAGGTGACACATCGAACCCTCCTAAACTGCATGAAAATTGAGTAAGATTAGATGTGCAAGTCTCCTTCTTTTATGCAGAAACATGGTTCAAACAACCCTCCCTCAAACATCTCAGGTGAGACTGCATCTACTTCGCAGATGTTGCTAGAAAGGGTAAAACCTGTTTGGGTCGGTGTTTAGGGAGATTGCGTCGGAAGGTGTCGACAGTGAGTGAACCCCTATCGACTAAAGTGTGTCAACACATATGAACCAAATTGGATATCCATTGTGTGTGGAAGACAGAGAAAATTATCAAGGCATCTAGGAGATTTTGCAGCTCTTTCTTAATTAAAGGGTTCAAGATTCATATGCATTTTCCTCAGCTTCTATTGGAATTTTTTGTTGTCGAGTTTCACGGGAATGTTGTGTTGTGTTATATTAGGGTTTAAATTCTTAATATCATAATAATTCCAAGAAAATGCATCCTTGTATCTCTTGAAATTTTTTATGAAGGATTCCTTCGTGGTGGGTGTGCATCAAGTTCCTAATTAATATGTTGGGGCTTTTGGTCAGTTCAGAGATTAATAACTTCGTAATTCATCCAAGATCTATTGGTTTTATAGTTGATGACTTTCTTAAATTTATCCTGCAAGTCATAGTATTTTTCTAATCTAACAATTGACTTGGGAATCAAACTAGAGGATTGGTATTTCTACATGGTGCATTCATGATTAGAGAATTGGGAATTTTGCAACTATTTGTCATGCAAGGCCTCATCAATACCAGAATCCTCAAATGTGTCATGGGAAGTGAGAAAACTAAATAAGTTATGATCATTATCAAATACCTCCCAGTTTGTCAAGTTATCCAAGATCGAGGGTCTATACATCAATTCCACTAAGAAATAATCAAGGGAAAACCCTTTAGGTAGAACAAGTTTAGATGCGACATTAGGGATTAAATCAACATCGAAATTCTGAGATCGAGGTAGATAATTAATTTTAAAATCCTAAAAATGGTGGATCAAATACTAAACTTCATGCTAATAAATATTTAAATGAGTATAAACACAATGAATAAGGTTTGTAACCTATTTTATGATAACGTGAGAGTTTCCATAAACTTTGATGACATTGGCATCTAAATCGATTGCTTTCCTAAGACCTTGTACAAGTGCTTCGTATTCGGCCACGTTATTGTTGCACTCAAATTCTAGCCTACAAGTAATAAAGATTTTGTTTCCTAAAGGATCTATTAGTACACATCCAACCCCAGCACCTTATTTAGATTTGGAACCATCAAAGAATAAGGTCCAACATGACTAGTATAATCTAAAATTGGTATTTAAAATATAAACATTGTGTACAATTGAAGAAGATGACTCAACTTGAGTGTAGTGAAAAATATCATATTGGTTGGAAGAGTTGTAAAATGGTGAAATATCTATAGGAAGATCCCCAAAGAATGTATCAATATTGTAATTCCCCAAAGGTTACTTAATGAACAAAAATGACTCATTGGGATTGTCAATACCAGTCACAGTATGCTTAAGATAGGGTTCTCTGTCAACCTTGATTTTGTTTTGTTGACCATTATAGGGTAGGCACAAGTACGACCAATCAATGGAAAAGTACCCCCTCATCTTCCTATACCAATCCTTACTCAACTAGAGCCCATATGACTCAATCACATCAGTAACAATGATATATATGATCTAATGGATCCTAGGATTAGATGATAACCTAATTAATACCCCTTTTAATTCACCTACAACCTTAACCTTAGATCTATCCAATTGAAAAATCTATGTAGGATAGGGTTTCATATCAGTATTAAGCTTCCTATAGACCGAGATTGGCATAACATTGGATGATGCTCCAAAATCCACCACACAATTGTGTATGTTCCTATTGAAAATTTCAAAGGTAAGAAGAAAAGGTAGAGTCCCTAACGTCTTTCCTATTGAGGGAATAGGAGGAGAGGATCCTCTAGATATAATATCATTTTTCTTTTAAAGTGTTTCCAAGTGATTATTCTCAACATATTTTCCCTTCCTAGAATGGTTCCAACCAAGATTTTGGAGGACTTTTTTTGAATGAGCGAGAATTTCAAAAGCTCAAACATAGAGATGTTTGGTTTCATCTTTTTAAGGTCTTATATGGGATCATATTATATGTCTATCTTAGATGTTGATTTAGATATTCCATGGTTTGTCATAGGATTTTCTATGAAATTCCTATTGGGGTTGGATGAAGATAGAGGGTCCTAGGGAGGCTTTCCCTTAGTGCAAGTATTGTAAGGATTTTGTATCGCATAAATTGTCACAAGGTCTTCCTCTTTATAAACTCCAAGAAGTTCTGAAAAATGATTATATCCTAAGGGTATTGACCTTCAATCTCATATGGGGCTTCTCTTGGATTTCACAATGATTCAATAAAGTTTCCTTCATATATATTAGAGGGGGATTGTTGTACTAGAATTAAGGCTCTCAAAATATTTGTGATATCATCAGTATTCATCCCTTCTGATGGAGGATCCTTCTAATTAGTAGGGGGTTGGTAAGGCCTCCTAAAAGGAGGTCTGTAATATCCTTGCCTTGATGGGCCTTCACTTGATATTTTCTTCATGTCAATCACTTCATTGAATACCTTTTGAAGTTCCCTCTAGGCTCTTCATATAACGTGCTCCTTCATCCTTCTTAACCACTAGGGTTATAAGGAGTGGCTCGACTTTTATTTGGGAAGTGGTTGGTTGATCAATATCAGCATCAGGGTTTTCGTTTGGACTGAACATATCTTTTTCAATCAAAATTCCCTTTACAAAGCCTTATTAGAGAGTAGATTTATGATATCTCCTAATCCACGTAGTAATAGGAAAAGGCCAGGCTTTAGCATAATAAAATAATAAGGTTTTTTGTAGGCATGGAGTCAGCATGGATTTTATTTTTGAAAGTTAGAAAGATTTGATTAAAATACTTCACCTTTTCCTTTGAATATATTTTCGTTTTAGGAAGTTCCATAACCAAGACCTTAGGAGGCTTATCATCATCAAACTTTTCAAGAAAAGAGGATTCAAATTGATCTTATGATGTGATTGTTCATGGTTGTAAACTAAAGTACCACATGGTGGATCTTCCTTCAAGTGTATAGGGGAACAATTTACAGATGACATCTTCATGTTTGACTGTTACGAAGAGAAATTCCTATGGCTTGGGGTACCACAATAGACAGCTTGACTCCAGAAATCAATCCTTTCCTATATGCAAGAGAAACCAAATATCTAACACTAAAGGATCTCAATTCGTACCTTATTTCGGACGGTTGATGTAGATCCTCGTTGAGCTTTCCAACTCCAGCTTGTATTGATAAATTGCTTCCTCAACACTCAGCAAACAAGACAAGCATGCTATATATAATTGTGTTAGACCTACTCCAGCATATATAATCAATAACATATAAGCATTTAAAAGCATCCATGTTTCAATTACTCATTTAAACACATATTATTGAACAGGAAAAGATATTTCTATTAATATAAAACAGAGATTACAATAGTGACAACCTCTATCGACACATCTATGAATCGGAGAAACTGAGTCCCCCACTTGGGCCTCCACCACTTCAATCCTCCATCTCTCGATAACAAGCTTACAAGCAAAAGGCAAGCTTGGGAAGAACACAAAAGTGCTCCAAGGGACAAAGGGATGCAGACTCAAGTATAAGCTCCAACAACAATGGACTATAGTTTTCTTGCTCTTGGATTCCTCATGCTTCAATGTATCCAAAGGGTTCCTTATATAGCTCTTCAATGGGGTAATGAAAGGTCGAATCCGAGTGATCTCAAGGCATATGGAAGGCCAGGAGACAAGTGAGTCGGATCCACATCAAGGAAAACTCCAAAAGAATTTGGCCTTTTGCACACATCCTGATGTATGCGGGTTTAAGGGTCAAATCCGCGTATATACGCGAGAAAGGGATTAAAAGTCGCGTATGGCAATTTTTGCATGTTTTTAGGGATGATCTTGGAAACATCAAAGGTACAAAAATGGTCCATGGGGTCTAAGGAGTCTGCAGAGGGACATGGAAGGCCATAAAAGTGTGATTCACCATGTGTGGTAAAATCAGCTGTAACAAATGCCCCCTAATGCGTGAGGTCAGAGGGGTCATACGATGGCCGAAATACATTATAAGTCCATCCCAAAAGTGGAGTGATGAAGAACCTAGTGGAAGAACCAGCCATCCAATTAGCATAATACAATGATAAAGCTCTGCATATAATTTCAAGTAGATACAACAGTACCGAATACATAAGAGTACAATGGCCATTAATAGGCATAATACAATATGACATGTGTGGTCATCGCCACATACAATATAAATAGATCAGAATCTCCATGATGAAGATATACAAAGGATCATGATCTCCATGAAGGCTGAAGATATATAATGGATCAAGATCTCCATAATGGTTGGAAATGTCTGACATATACTGGAATCAAGTCACAAGAGCTGAAATCTCATGAACACTGGCACTTTCAAGGAGGTAGCATATAAGAGATGCCACCAATCTGGAAGGTCTTCTACACAAACTGCTACGAGTACATGTCCTACTATGCGAATAGAGGTGTCGAGGTCGAACATAGTAGTCCATCGTCTGATTACCGGTCATTGATGTATACTGTTAACAAATGCGAGATCACCCACCGATAATGAAAATGGGAATCAAGGTACTAGAGTCCAAACTAACAAGTGTGAATAAATGTGTTGAGGTCGAACACTTGAGAGAATCCATCGATCAGGGGACATTGATGTATTCCCAAAGAACTGTCGATGGCGAGAGAACCTGCCACTGATGACTGCAAGTCTCAAGGCACTCAAAACTGACTCTAGATTCCTATCCCGGAATAAAATATCTGAAGTAGATGGGATGAAATCCGCTGGAAGGAGGGCATTAGGGCATCCCCCATCATCCAACACGAGGTACTCAGCAAAGCTGTATAATGTGGAAGGACTCGATCATAAGGTGCACGAACCAGTAACTATACTGGGAATGGCTGACATGCAAAGTCAAGATAACTGAGGAATGGCCGACTCAGTTTTCAACTTCCTTCGAACAAGAGCATAAAGGCGAATGGTGACTGAATGTAGGCAGCATAGACTCGATATACAAAACTGGGACATCTCTGCGACACAGGAGGCATCGACAGAGGCTCCATAGGGATTGGAAGCTCAACCAGTCGGTGGAGATAAACTCGGATAAACGAGTAGAGCTCATAAAGTCAAACTATTAACCCAACCAACGGATGTGATATACAGTGCTCTGTTCGAAGGTGGCACGACTCGACTGCTGCCAAAGAAAACATCTCTTCTTGTCCGGCTTTTTGGTTTTTTAATTTTTTTGGACTTTTTCAAATATTTGAAAAGCTTGAAAAAGAATAAAATCACTTTAAAGTTACAGACTAGGAGGAGACGAGTGTTAAGGGACAAACAAACTAGTTCCAAGCAGCGGAACATACCTATGCTCAATGCAAGGACACACGTGTAGGATAGCGACACTCGGGGGAAAGTCCCCTCCTGGTAAAAATAAGGAATCAAGCTGGAAAGGATATACAACATGGCTCTGCGTGGCTAGACATGAGACAAGCTCGGGCTATATGGCTGATACTCAAAGTCAGGGAAGCCGGCATAAGGCTCAATGAGGCAGGCAAAGCTCATGATAATGCAATTACAACTTGATATTGTCATGTCCCCATGCCTCCAACCGGCAAGGAGGACGCGATCCATGGCATTAACCAAGCATACTAACAGCCTCATGAACATGTACAGGAAGTAAAATGGCAAAACATAATGCTGAAGTAGAATGCATTGAAGCAAAAACATGCACATATACAATTGTTCATCATACACAGCTGAATTAATTCATCTTGCACAGCGGAAACAACATGCATTCACACAATCATTATTTCAACATGTTCATTTCTATTTAATTAACAGTAATTATAGAATTGCAGAGGTAAAATGCACAAGATTACTTATCTTATGAAAGCTTTGCTCCGCCACCAGCTACGTCGCTGCAACGTTCCACCCAACCATAGGCCAGCGTGCTCCTCAATCTCTCAGCAACGCTGCCACCCCCAAGCTGGGCATGATTTTCCAAGAAATAAGGGAACTAGCAGGCTTACACATAGCCAGGATACACAAAAACACACAGCCAAGCCAACCAAGTTGGGTTTATCAGGCCATTAAGGAGTTGATGAAGGCAATTTGCTAAGCTGGTGAGCTCATTACAGAGCCAAGAACACCTACACTCGAACTAGCCTGACCTCTAAGACACCCATCCACACTCAACACAAGGAATCAGTCCCTTCTCTGCTACACAGTCCCTTAGGCCCTGCATTCCCTTCCAGTGCTATTCAGGGGTGATGGAGAAGAAGGCCAACCCTCTAGCTCTGTCTGTGTGGTTTCTAGCACCAGGTTTATCAAGCAACCAAGCCAACACCCTTACTCCTCACACAGTCCAAAGACCAACAATTGCACTCAGGCAATCAATTCAGCTCTCACAGCTTAAACAGGGAAAAACGAATTACACAGCCCCAAACGTAACAGCAAAAACAGCTCACAACATGGGGGAAAACACACAGTCCTGAAGCTTATCAGTGAGCACAACTCACAGCAGGGAAAAACGTCCCCAAATAGCCTGTGCGTGAGGCCAATAGTCGCTGAGACAATCAAAAACGTGAATGGCTCTTCCCAGCCATGGTAAAAACACATGAAATCACAAAAACGTGAATGGAAAAATGCACCAACAGCTCCAAAAACGTGAGGAAGACAACCCAATCCCCAGCACTACCAAAAACGACCTCCCATCCATGGGAAAAATGAAGCCAGCAACCCAAAAACGTGGAATGAAAAACACAGGAAAAACTCCAGCTGCTCCCCCAAAACGTGAGGAAACTGAAAAACGTGAATGCATAGCAGAATGGCATACGTTTTTGGACATTTTCCTTGCCAAGGAAGTCAAAACACGTTTTTCCAAAAATGGGTCTCTGCCCAATTCAAATTTGGTTGCCCATACTCTTCCCATTCCATGCAATAACTAACTCAACCACATTCTGGCAGAAATAAATGATTGGGGAAAAAGACAAGAAAGGTAGTTGACAGCTTGATGGGTTTTCTCATAGACATTTGGTTTTTCCCCATTGGCCCATAGGTTAAATATTTCACCCTCCTTATCCTTAGAAAATCATGCCCCATTCGATTTAGTTGCCGCGACCGTAGCTAGTTGTGTCCATTAATTAATTATGATGCATATTTACATGATGGCCAACATAATATATGTCGCATGCCCCGATAGACCTTCGGTGACAATTAAATCCACAACATAGCATTACCGATCAATGGCGGGGCCTTGGCCTTTAGCTCCACACCATGATCATTACAATATATACATCATATACATCTAATGTAACGGGGTCAAAACCGGGACATTACAGATATATACAAGGGAGTCTTGGGGAAATGGCCAGCATAAAGTTCAAGAGGAGTATGAAGCTCTTGCTCAAGGACATGGCGGGACTAAAAGGGACTCCCAGACCTAAGAGAGGACTCACAGCATGGGTACCAAATGCAAAAAGGAGCTAACTAGGGCACCCATGTATAGGAAAGCTCTACCATTCACATAATATCACTTCTAACAGCAGCATGAAGGTTCTGTGATACCATGGAATGGGTTCATACCTAAGGTTAAGATGGAATGGTCATAAGGCAATGCATAAGTGCAAGTGGATGTGATTTCCTAACCTATATGCCAGTTTATACATAATACCTGTGATAGAAACGAATGGGTTGAAACCTCAGAGAGAGTGTACAAAAACTAGACCCTACATGACAACCATATTAGTCCAAAACAATCCAAAATAGTCAATAAAGAATCCAAACTATAAGATATAGGGAGGAATGATCATGACAACTGCACCCAAAGGAAACAATGCGGTGAATGATGGGACATAAAAAGGAAAGTAAGGTGTAGACCCAACATTCACGCATCCACTACCACCCCCATGAGGGTGACCACCGGTGTAAAGACTGAGAGAATGGAGTCAACATCCTCCACAAATGGAGTAGAGGGCGGAATGTGACCACTCCCAAATCTATGAGCACGGTAAGGGGCTGTGATGCCCTCAAGTCTAACACCAGGGTCCGTACTAGGACCAAGGACGGGTGATAAGATACTAGGCATGCCAGAAATAAAAGGACCCGAACTCAAGAGAGCATAAATATACTCAAGTAACCGCGATCCCAAAGGCCAACTAGCGCACAAAGAGCACACTCCTAAGAAAATATATAGCTAAAATACAAGCAAACCAAAGGGAGGATATGTGAGCTCCTGAATGCAGTAGTTATGTCTCGCCTAGGAGAGGCTCGAAACTCTCATACACTACAAGCAGAGGTATGTAACCAATTATAGTGGCCCTCAGCTTCAACGCATAAAGTGACTGTGCTGTCCAACCTCTACCTGGCCGGGACACCTATAGAATAACCTCTGCAAGTACTCCCTGTGATAACCTAGGTAAGGCAACTAAGGTCACCCCAATATAACCAATGCTCAGGTAGACAGTCGCAGGTGGGATCGACCATATGGGCAGGGTAGGAAAGCCCAAAACTCTCGAAAGAGCCCCCAGATACGAATACAATCCTGGAAATATCGTTGGTGCTACTCAGTTACAACCAGGGGTCATCCCAATCATAACCGCTCACACTGCCTTGTGCTTAACTCCCTTGTAAGAGGAGGATCCTGAGAAACACTAATTATACCAAGGAATTTCACACTCTCACCTGGACAGACACATACATGTTTCGTTTAGTGGTCTTGGAGAATTTACTCACAATGAACTATTCCAAGATCCTAAAACGTAGTCTTGTTGGTGAACCCTATAAAAGAAAAATGTGTAGTTCATTTTATTATGCGTTGATTTTAATTGGCTGTAATTACTCAAAAGGAAATGATCGTGCAACTAATGAAGTTATGACTCAGCAATGAAGTAAATATGCACACCATAACAAATAATGTTAAGTGCAATCTTTGTCAAATGAAAAATAGGGTATGCCACTACATGAGATGCATAAATTTATATTTCTTTCCGAATGCCAATGCAATCCTTCCTATATGAAATCCTAAATAAAACTCTCATCCAAGCAATCCAATGCAAGTACCTCCTCAAATCCATATGCAAAAAGTGCAACTACCTTGTATTTTTCAATATAAAAGAATGAAAAATGCAATAAAAGTCATCTAAAACTCTCAGTCTGTGCAGCAAATATAAAACACAAGCCTAGCAAGACACCGAGATAAAAAAGAGTAATGCACTAATGGAAAAACAAAAAGGATAAATGACTAAAACTACTTTCAAAGAAAAATCAATGAAAAAGTGGTCTCTAGTCACAAAAGAAGCATCCAACAGACAACATCAGACCCAAGGAAGACCCAACCACACTCACAACCCACCCAACAACTTCTCACAACATCAAACTCACCAAAAGGGAGGATGTACGCGACTATTTAAAGAACAGCTACGTATATACATGACTTTTGGCCAAAAATCCGCGTATGTACGCAACTTTTGGCCAAAAACCTCCGTATACAGAGAAGATAGTGTTAAAAAGCAGGCCAAGGGTCAAACCAATAAAGGGGAGTGTCAATGGATGAACATATTATACAATGCAACACAGATACAAGGAGAAACAAAGAGCAAGTCAATAATATCAAGCACAGTGTGCCCCCAAACCCCAAAGACAAACAAGGAATGTCCCCAACGGAGTCGCCAATTCTTTTACGGAGATAAATTCCTATGGCTTGGGGTACCGCAATAGATAGCTTGACTCCAGAAATCAATCCTTTCCTATATGCAAGAGAAACCAAATATCTAACACTAAAGGATCTCGATTCGTACCTTATTCCAGACAGTTGATGTAGATCCTCATTGAGCTTTCCAACTCCAGCTTGTATTGATAAATTGCTTCCTCAACACTCAGCAAACAAGACAAGCATGCTATATATAATTGTGTTAGACCTACTCTAGCATATATAATCAATAACATATAAGCATTTAAAAGCATCCATGTATCAAATACTCATTTAAACACATATTATTGAACAGGAAAAGATATTTCTATTAATATAAAACAAAGATTACAATAGTGACAACCTCTGTCGGCACGTCTGCGAATCAGAGAAACTAAGTCCCCCACTTGGGCCTCCACCACTTCGATCCTCCATCTCTCAATAGCAAGCTTACAAGCAAAAGGTAAGCTTGGGAAGAACACAAAAGTGCTCCAAGGGACAAAGGGATGCAGACTCAAGTATAAGCTCCGGCAACAATGGATTATAGTTTTCTTGCTCTTGGATTCCTCATGCTTCAATGTATCCAAAGGGTTCCTTATATAGCTCTTCAATGGGGTAATGAAAGGTCGAATCCGAGTGATCTTAAGGCATATGGAAGGCCAGGAGACAAGTGAGTCGGATCCACATCAAGGAAAACTCCAAAAGAATTTGGCCTTTTGCACGCATCCCGATGTACGCGGGTTTAAGGGTCAAATCCACGTATATACGCGAGAAAGGGATTAAAAGTCGCGTATGGCAATTTTTGCATGTTTTTAGGGATAATCTTGAAAACATCAAAAGTACAAAAATGGTCCATGGGGTCTAAGGAATCTGCAGAGGGACAGGGAAGGCCATAAAAGTGTGATTCACCATGTGTGGTAAAATCAGCTGTAACATCGACATTCATAAGCCTTACATTCAGCATGAACCTTTTTTATGTGGTTGCTCACGGTTTGTTTAGTGTTGGGATCTAACTTAGGAATAGTCTTTTCAGGATTTTTCAGTAATGGATGTTGAGGGCCTAGTATGGAAACCACATTGATTGATTCAAGGCATGTCTTGATGTGCCATATCAGGATAAATTATAGGTCTACTCTAATGTGAGGATGATTTAGACAAATGATCTCCTAATGATTCCTCGCCCAAATAATTTTTGTGAGGAGAGTGAGGTGGTGAATCAGGGGGCGATGATGGTACACCAATGCCTCCCTAGGTGAGACCTGTCAGGATATTGTGCAAATTGTAATCAGGAGAACCTCTTAGTGGAAAGGGATCATGTTGGGGGGATCGTTTGGAACGATGTCACATATGTCGAGGTAAGTCATGTTTTATCAGTTGTATAACAGTAACTAAAGACCGCAACTAAGCGAGGATTCATCGAGCGTTTTATATAATATAAGCTACTACTTCTCTACTTGGTGGAGTGGCTAAGTCAAATAATCCTTCTAAGGTTCATTCTAGATGAGGTGATGGGGTGGTTATGAATTCGTATTGTGAAATGTGTGGAAGTATCGAAGATGTGGATGAGTTGGTATGGTCATGGGCTAGGTTGGTGAGTGGTAAGTGATTTGTTAGAGGTATGCCATTTAATTGTTCTACTAGTCGACTTGTCTAAGACCCTCCTTCTCGTTCTATATGTTGACAAACATATCTGGTACACTTGTCAATGAAAAGGAAATAGTCTGATCCAAGGGTTTGAGATAACCCCACGCAAGAATTTTCCTAATCCTAAATTGTTTTGGTGTGATTGTTTCTGACGGATATCAAGGCTTGGTTGCCACAAATTGAATATGCTCCTTAAAAGGAGACTTATGCTTGAATTCTTCTTAAACTAAGTAAAATTATAATTAACTATACATGGCTAACTATAAGCTACCATAATCTTACACTTAAACAGAGGTATCTACTAAAGTGGCATAGTTATAGGAAATCAATGGTAAATCAAGGTTAATTAGATCTAAATCTACAATAGATCAACATCTTTTAAACCAAAACACGTTATAATCATTCATGAAGATATTCAATATTGATTAAACATATTAAAAGGAATAAATCAACAAAACCAGTAATATATTATTGATTCATAAAAATCTTTTTTATAGCTACTAATCTTGATAGAGGAATTGAGCAAATTTAAACATCCTAAAACATATTCCAGAATTAATTATTATTCTACCAAATTGGTTAACAAATATATGTAAAATAAGAAAATCTAAATAGTTAGACAGACCTATGAGTGTGCAATCAACAATAATTGAGCAAATATGTTAATCTCATTTATTAAAATAAAGTTAGATTAATTCTACAATAAATTAAAACACTCAAAGATTGGATATAGGAAATGACATGTGAATATGATATAATAATCAATATATTATATAGTTACATTGCATAATTAAACTTAAAAAATCATAAAGAAAGCATGAATAAAACACAAAACATATCGCATTGTTTACTAGTGAGGTTGACACACAGATTGAAGAATATATTAAAATTCCATTAAATAGATCTGAAGAAAAAAAAAGAGTGTGATCAATATAATCCATAAAGTCCACAACAAACATCGGACACACAACAAGTCTATGTATAGTGTAAACCAAGATCTAGCATCCCCTTGTCTCACAACAAAGATAAAAATAAATAAAAATTAATGGATAAACTAGATCCACAACTAAGGATCGGTTTTCCTAAACCCTAGGAGTATCTAACTACTATGGCTAGGATGGGCCAAAAAAATTCTCCATTTATCACATACATCTAATAGATCTGTTACATATTTATAGACTGCATGTTCCAATTGGATCTAGTATTTGCAAATGAAAGATCAGATTTTCTTTTGCCTAATACTTCACCAATTCTCCAAGAAATTTTCCATCAAAGACTTATGGTGGATCCAAGACGCAACAAAAATCCTTAATGTTGACAAATCAAGTTGAATTAGGGCACAAATCAAATTCGTTGACTCATCACGTTGTTGGTTCACTTCAACAAACTTTAACTTAGTTAGCATTAAATTGTATAGTTCAATGAACACCAACATGCCAAGATTCTCCACGAAATTATCAGTTTTTCCCATATATGGCCATAGACCTTTTCAACCTTATCAATCATGTTGGAAACAGCATCGTACATAATGTCCCATGACCTTAAAGAAACACTAACCCTTTTGAGCTTCATAGGATCAAACCGAGGAATAGATTTAGGGGCATCCTTTATGTAAGTTTGCCAGTCATGAAACTTTTCAAAATATTTGTGCGTTGTCGCTTTATTCTCCACATGATGACCTAACATATTAGATAGATTTTCTAAAGCTAATAAATCATCATGAATTCATTCAATCTAGATAGGAAATCTTTCTAGGATTCCCTAAACTAATTCTTCATTGTAAAATCATCTGCTTTAAACTCCTCAAGAGTAAGCTTGAAGGACGAGGAGGAAACTAAATGTGTCTTAATTTGTTGGAGTCCTTCCTTAATGTTCCTTATTTCTATAGAATGCTCCATTACAGTTTGATCTTCCACTTTCTTGTTAGGATTATTAATTAATCCTCCCTTTGACCACATAGTCTGTTTTTCCTTTCCCAGCTTAGGAGGTCATTGCCACTTCACTAGTGCAGTCTCTAGTAGTTGACTTTAGTAGGTGAAGTGGTGGTAATTGATTATTAATCACAATTAATTATAGTTAAGGTTAATTTGCTTAATGTGGTAAATAGTTCGATGTATAATCATTAAAGTCAACCCAATATTAATTGGTAATAAATGAATAATTAATAGAGTCTTAAATTATAAGAGAATGTAGTTTACTATGGAGTATGGTAATTGTAAATAAATGTCAGTTTAATATTTTAATATTTATCATCTTAAAAGAAAAAGAATTATGTAGAGTTTGAATGTCGATTGAGTGTGAAAATACAAATGATTTTTATATAAAAGAGTATTAAACAAATATTATTTTTGGTTGTATTGAATGTGATCTATATTGTGTTAATTATATTGAAGAAAAGGGGGATAAACTCTGACAGAATGGATAGGAGGGAGTTGAAGAATTAATGATTGGGATAAGGTAGTAATAAAGGCAGGAAGAGTCGGTGAAGAGTAGGATATAGGGGGGAGAATGTAGAGGTTTTGGGGGATCGGAAAAGAGGAGGAAGAGGAGCAAAAGTAATTTTGGAAATTTTCAAAGGAAAGGGAGATTTTATCACGGGTTGGACTTGGTTGGACTGTACTCAAGTTTTGGGCTCAGGGGTCCAATAACTGAGTTCTTGGAGCTAGGAAGTCGACAAGACTATCCTAGTTGGCAGGGTGGCAGATTGGTTTGGTCGGCTGAGTTTTTTGTTACTGTTAAAGGGCTTGCAAGCCACACGACCAAGGAGATCGAAGGGACGAATTACTGAAGGGACGAACTGTTGAAGGAACAAACTGCTATCTACAAGTATTTTAAATAATGTTTTAAATTATAAATCAAGGAAAATCTGTTTGAACACGCCTTGGTGAGTATATTATTCTGTCACAATGAGTATATTATTCTATCAATTCCATTGTACAAAAACAAGTTGTGAATATGATATGTTGTAATATTGTTGTACAATTTTTTTTATTTGTTTTATACTTGCATGAAACATTTAGATGAATAAAGCGAGTTAGTTAACTTAGAACGAGTTGATAAAACACAACTTTAAAGGTTAGATTCTTATTAAACTAAGGACCGGGTCGGGTCCTGCAATAACTAAATGTAACTTAACATAACTAGTGTTTCCCCATCAATGTTTATTTCCAACAACATCTTGCATAAATTAAGGAGTTGATTCCATAATTAACTGAACTTTGTTTACCATAATTAATACTCAACTGATATCTTATAAATTCGATTTTACTTGGTGGTAACATGGGCAATTCGAATTCTCTCTCTGTCTCTGTTTTTATATTAATTATCTTTGCATGGTCCATATGTGTTTTCATTAATTAATCATCTATATCATACCATAATCATAAGATTGTTTCTGAACCTATGATCATATGTATTACCCTAGGTCATATAGTCACATGCTAAAGTAAATCACTATAGGGATAGCTAATCCCTGAAGGAGACTTGTAGCACCTGTTGACCATTACTAGCCATACATCACATAGTATATCTAGTACTTCACACAATAAAGTACACCACCTCACAACATGAGGATATTTGTAGAACTTGATATTACTCACAAGTCTACTATTTTGATATTACTCACAAGACTTTACTTGATATTACACACAATTTTACTGACTTTATATTACTCACAAGTCTACTATCTTGATATTACTCACAAGAATTTACTTGATATTACACACAAGTTTACTGACTTGATATTACTCACAAGTCTATTACCTTGATATTACTCACAATACTCAGCTTGATATTACTCACAAGCTTTACAACATCGCCACCTCAATCATATGAGGATATTTGTAGGAATTGATATTACTCACAAGTCTACTGTCTTGATATTACTCACAAGACTAGAGAATGACTCTTGATGTTGTAATCTCAACACATTTTCAGTTGTGACCGACACCCCTCACCTTTTAAATTTGAATCTGCTAAAAATTATTTGTAAAGGGTGGAGTTGTAAGAATCCCTATGAACTCTATGTAGAGATAACTATTCCAAGACTTCTCCTATTTCACCTAACAACGGGGAACATGATGTCAGGCTTCAAGTTTTGAAGCCTTCTTCTGATAACAAGAAGCGATGGCCTTCCTCAAGTAAGCTAGATCAAGTGAGCCTAATCCAGATTTAGTTTGGCCAAATTTAGAGTTGTATCACATAGACAAAAGAGATTCATTCACAAAGTACTCATGTGTATTGCGTCTAGTGTTGACACCATGAGACTCTCCTCTCTTCTAGAATACTCATGTGTTTTATGTCTATTTGTGACACCTTGACACTCTCTTCTCCTCACATTGTTCCTAACAAGCAGGAAATGAAGATCGCCGAAAACAAGTGAGCGAGATCAAGCAAGCTTGTGAAGAGATATGTTTGATTGAGCTCCATAGTTGGTGGTCATCCTAAAACCACCAGTATCTAGATCACCTTCATTTAGCAGAAGCCAGTGCAAGCTTCTAGCTATTACTTGTCAAAATATTGTCAAGCTGGAAATGTTCAGCAAGTGGTAGCTGCTCACTTTCTATTTCAACTCTCTAGATGGTTTGCGGCTAGCCCAAAACCACCAATTCAGCAGAAGACTTTGGCCTCTTATTGCTTTTGCTAGAGAACCTTTAAGCCTTCATGCCAAGTTCCAAACAAAACCTACAAGCCTTCGCACCAAGTTCGAGAGTTGGTGGTCAGCCTTAAACCACCCACACAATATAAGATCTTAGCTTCTACTAACCCCTTTGGTTGGTGGTCAACGAAAACCACCTCTTAAAAGAGCTCTTGTATTTAGCAAAAGATCGTGCAAGTTTCTACAAACATGCTTGGCATAGTCGGCTTGTCAAGCCTTCTATTCATCTCTCTTATTTTTTCTTGGACTCATATACACCCTTCAGATTAAGGGGCAATTTGTTGGAGACTAATCCTTGGTGTGAGGAATATTCATGTGCAACGAAGACCATAAGTCTAAAGGGGAGACCAAGAGTCACCTGGGAGTCCTAAAGGCACCTTGGAAGTCGAAACTAAGGGTCAGCTCATGTAATATAATGTACATTTGTGAATGAGAAATTTGTGCTTTCACGCCTATCTTTCTGTCTTTGTGTAGTTATTCTATTTACCTAAATTGGCTTGTGTCTACCAATATTCTTTCTGCCCTAATGAGCTCCTCATGATCTGGAATGGACTTTTCTAGTAGTTGTTAAAGTTTTGATGATGTTTAACTCTCTGTTAAGAATCGTTGTGCTTAGTTGTTTAATACAATCCTTTTTTAATTTTTGTTTTAAAAAAAGGATCATTATAGGAGGAGACCTAAATTTTACTTTAAACTGATAGATATTTGGGGTTCTTCAACCCATAAAAATGTATTATTAGGATATTTATTCATCAATTAATGATAGAGGAGTTGGTAAATGTGGAGCCAACAAATAAAAAACCTAGATTTGCAAGTGTCTTTAAGAGGTTGGATAGGTTCTTAGCATGAGTGAAATTGTTACAAAATGCGTATCTTTTTAGACGTTGGTTAGGAATAGGAGGGGGTTTTGATCACAATATGATTTCCTTCAACTTTATAAGATTGAGGAAAACCCCTCTTATACTTTTAAGTTAAATCTATTATAGTTGGAATATGATAACTTTCAAGATCTGATTGATGAAACCCTTTGCATAAGATTCATCCTTGCCCGCCAACAAATAGTTTACATATTATATTAGTTGTTAAAGATAAGGTGGTGAAATGGTCACGATGAAGGCATAATAATAAAGATATTAGGATCAAATAAGTGGCTACATTCTTAATTAATAGTACATACATGATATTTTCAGTCGATGAACTATAGGCATTAGCAAGACTTGAGACAAAAAGAAAAAAAATACTACAAGACAAAGAGGTTGACTGTAGGATGAAGAGTTGAGTGATTTGGATGGATCTGAGGGAAAATATACAATTTTTTTCATCATTTCACTAATCATAAAATAAGTCACAATACAATTTGGGAACATAGAAACGATGAAGGTAAAAAAGTCCATGGTTTTAAGGATTTGAAAGAATAGGGTGTTCATCATCTCTCTAATATTTACAAAGAATTAGATGTAACAAACATAATTGAAATAGTGAAGGTTTTCTCTTTTTTCCCTGTATTGGTCTCCCCAAAGGGCAATGATAAGATTTTATTGTGTTGATTTCAAATGTTGATAAGCCAAAATCATTTTGCAATTTCAAAGCAATTTCATTATAATTGTGTTTAGAAGATTATTGCAAAAGTTTTGGTGATTAGACTCAAAACATTTATGTCAAACATAGTATCCCCTAAGCATTATGGTTTTTTGGAATATAGAAATATTTATGGTGCAATTAGTTTATCTCAAGAAGGACTCTACATTATCAAAACCAAGAAGATGAGTGCCATGTTTATCAAAGTCGATCTTTTAAAAGCCTGTAACATAACTTGTTAGTTGTACCTTTGATTTCTTTTAATTTATATTGGTTTCAACCTTAGCGTGGATAATTGGATGGTGGAATGTTTTATGTCGATTTCTTATGTAGTATTAGTGAATGGTTTGGCATCCCCTTTCTTCGTTCCTTTGAGAGGCTTTCAACAAGGTTGTCCACTCTCTCCATATTTGTTTATATTAATTAATTGAGGTTTAAGTAGGTCCATTTTGGAAGCGAAGAGATCCAAAAGATTACAAGGAGTCAGGGTGGAATTTAATCGAACTCATTTACTATTTGTTAATGATGTTTTGTTGTTTACCAATGGTTTTGTGAAAGAAGGAAGAGTTTTACATGACATTTTGAGACTATATTGTAGCGCTATCGGTATGGAAATAAATGTTAATAAATTTTTCATATGTTTAAGTATCGTGTAGAGAGGGTGGAACAAGAACCTTTAAATTTGTTTCAATTTTACATTACTAATTTTAATGAGGGTTTTAAGTATTTAGGTTATCTTTTAAAGCCTAATTCTTATGGTAAAGAAAAATAGGGATGGTTGATGGATATGACTGAAAAGAGGATACATTTTTTATGTAATAAATGTCTATCATGAGGTGGAAAAATGAGAGTTGTCAAATCTATGCTGGAAGAAATTATAGTTTACTAACAATCTGTGGCTCGCATTCCTAATGGAGTGTTGGAGAAAATCCATAAGTTATGTTATAATTTTCCATGGAGTGCCCAGGAAGGTAACATTGGCACTCGTTGAACTAATTGGAGCTTGATCTCAAAGTTTAAAACAAAAGATGGTTGGGGACTCGATGATATACATTCTTTTAATACCTACCTGGTAAGTAAGACACACTAGAATACAATCATGAAAGACAGACTTTGGAACATGCTGATATTCCAAATATATTTAGTTCATGATACCATTTTGAGTTATATAATGAAGGAGGAAAATACATTGAAGAATGGTTCCATTCATTGGAAGGATCTCATTTCTTCTTTTGCTCTCATAGGAAGGATTTTGGCATGGAAGGCAGGCAGCGATGTAGTGATCAAACCAATTTTTTCTTGCCCAAGATTTAGTATAATTTTTTCATGACAAGAACTTGAGATTCCTTAGTTAATTTAGTGATATTGAAAGGCACAACCTCTTGAATCAGGGATGGAAATCCTCTAGGGATATTACTCTTGATGATAATTGGGCCAACGATTGGGACACATATGTGCCTAAACGAAGAAGAGATCATATTTGAATTCAAGAGGGACTTGATAGTTTAGTTTGGTTGGGTAACAAAATAGGTGAGTAACATGACAAAGTTGGGATACTAGGTATTGAAGTAATTTGCTCGACAACTTATTTCCTATTGGTGGGCCTATATCTAGAAGGTAAAATCTTCCCCCCAAACAATCTTTTTATGTTTCTTGCTTTGTAGAACAAAGTTTTAACTTGTGAAGCTTGACAGAAAAGGAATGTTTATGGTTTTGGTATTGTATACTCTACATCGAGGGTGAAGAAACAACCTCTCATCTATATGTACATTGCCCATTTTCCAAATAAGTTTGGAAAGATACCAACTCATGGGTGAAGTTACAAGACTGATGGAGGTGAGATAGTGTGAACATCTATTTGCGGAGGTAGTTTACTATATAGGACAACAAGATATAGGACCATACCATTCTTGGTTTTACAAGGATTGTGGCTAGCTAGAAATGGAAGATTCTTTGAGGAAGCACAAGCACAAACCTTTTAATTTTTTCCTCAAATATCCTATGTGCTCACCTACAACCATTCTCTTTCCCACAAGCTGTGAAATTTTCTTCACATAATGTTAATTTATAATTATTTTCATAGTCAAGTTATTAACAAATGGACAAAAAGAGCTTGGAGGCATGCATAGTGTATGGATTATGCATGAAAAATGAGTGTTATATTCCAATAGAGATGTGATGATTTGTGAAAAGACAACTAAAATTGCTTCTAACCATATAAGGAAGGACTCTTACAATTGTCATAAAAATATATTCATCCCATGCTTCCATAACTGCATGAGAAGACTTTCCCACGAACCTCACATGTGCATTCATTGACTATATTTAATAAGTCAAAATAAAGATGGATGGTTAATTTAAGTCACAAGGAATATATGGATGACTTTTACAGCAAACACTTTGAAAAATATGATTTAATGTCTCATGGACCCCCTTTCCTCTTCCCCTCTAGTGGAATAATATCTCCTCTAGTGCTCTTTACATAACCTTCTTGGACAATTTTATTTTTTTCCAACAAAATATTTACATAGATTTTGAGTCATCATGACAAGCCAACTACATGGCCCATATATAGATATTTACATTATACATGCATAGCCATTTAATAGCTAGGCCTTGAGCTCTCCAATAAGCGTCTTTACTAACATATTTACATCATTTGACATAATATGGTATAATACATTCCAAGGGCCAAAACTGGGGGTATTACAATCCCCTCCCTCTTGGATTAAAGTTTTTATCGATGTTTCCTCAAAAACTAAACAAAAAAGGGTATTCCTCTCTCATGGCATCCTCCAATTCCCGTGTAGTCTCGTGGGGACCAAAGTGCCTCTATTGCACCTTTAACTATTTGATGGCTCAGTTCTAAAGCAATGTTATTTTCCTGTCCATGATTCATAATGTCTGTTTGGAACTCTTCCTTGGGTTCCACATGGAGCACAACCAAAACAATCACATGATTGGGATCATGTATATATTTCTTAAGCAAAGAAACAAGAAAAAAACTTATGAGCTTTAGTGTTAGCAGGAAATGGAATTCTATATGCAACTAGCCCTATTGTCTCAAGCACTTCAAATGGAACACAATATCTTGGTGACAACTTGGCAATCTTCCAAGTTTCAAGGAACTTTTGCTTGGCCTCACTTAGAGGTAAACATCAGCCCCAACTCGAAATTTTCTATGCACTCTATTTTTTCTGCATAACACTTTTTCTTGTCCTAGGACGCCTTCAATTTTTGCCTAATTATTGTAACATCTTGTTCCACTTCCTTAAGAATTTCTATCCCAAGCACAATTTCTTCACTGGATTATCCCAACTCATTGGTCTCCTGCACCTTCTTTCATACAAAGCTTCACAGGGACTCATATTCAATGATGCTTGATGCTCATTGTGTTTTTTTTAATATCTGAAACAATTATATTTTACATTAAAAATTCTAATAAAAATAACCAGAATTACAAGTTTATCATTTGATAAAAGCCTCTTGTTCTAGCAGGTCTATTCCACAAAATTTTCCACCTGACTGGTAAACTATACTTCCTATGAGATTTATAACATAATACTGAGTACTAAAGACCTTAACAAACTATCCCAACAAAAACTTACGAAAAAAGTGCTTAAGAAAACTAGAACTAGCACGACCGACTTATAGTTTCTTGCATATTCACAATTCCTTATTCCTATTTGGGAGAATTGGAGATGTCAATAAGGACCCTATCAAGTTGTTGCATCGAACCTTCCTCCATAGCATTTGATTTTCCACAAGGGGCATTTTGTGAGTGTCCACCCATTAGAAGTTATTGATGCACCTCTAAATCCTCAAATAACTTCTTTATTTGCCCTCTCTACTCCCTAACCTCAGTTTACAGGTCATCAAACCAGACATCCATTTGAGAAATATGATTGGTAAGGTGATCAACAACTGTTATAACTCTCTTGAGTTGCAGATTGAGTCTATTCATCATAATACGAAGGTCCTAGATGGCTCCTTGAATCTTGTCAAGCCTAAAGCTCCAACTTCAATAGTCCATAACGCTAAAAAATTATAGAAACTTCATTACATAGGTGACACCCACAACCCGATGTCCAAAACCCAAAATCTACCAACTATGCTATAGATTCACAACACAAGTAGGTCAAGTTTGAACTTCGTAGAAATTATTGCTAACCGAAGTTGGGATTCCTTATTGGTTAACTTCCTCCCATTCCTTTCCAACAACATGTTGCTAAATTGATCACAATCTACTACTTCATGGGATCCTATAGATCGACAGATCCCACTAGCAACTATTACCACGAAACAATACACCATATGCAATAGGTTCACAATCATAAGGGTGGTCTCAAGGAATGCTAAAGACACTTCTCCCACGTGGGAGATTAAATCCTTTTTGTGCCACCTTTTTGAAACATGCATTGCCTCCAAAGTATCCTTCATAAGTGCCAATATATGTGGAGGGTTATTAATTCATGAGCCAACCTTCATTTATGGGATCCATCTTCTTTGAGGGGAGGCATTTAATACAAAATAACCATGCAATAGAGATATTGCTTGATTAACGAGCATTTCCACTTCATGGTTGTTGCATCTTTGAATATAAAAAAATATTCATCTCACTGGTCTACTTTAACTTGTCCCGTATCCTTCTCTGATGATGGCCCAAATCTTTCTCATTGGAGTTGGTCGATTTCTCAGCTTGATATTTCACCAATAGAGAGTCTATGAGGATTATTATTGTGGGAGATATTGAGAGAAATAATGAACTCCAATCCTCCTAAAAGAGTGTATCGTTCTGCTTGTCTATTTGTCACTTGTCCCATTCATGTTTTATTCCCATCGAGATCCGATTGGATCCCTCTCATTACCTCCCCTCTTGATGCCCATTGTTGTTGCAAGGCTAAAATTTGCCTAATGGAAACCATCATTGGAATGGCCTTTACATCCTTAGGTTTTATTCTTCATCAATGCATTAATACATCTTGTTGTAACAATCAAGTTTAACTTGATATACTTCCAATTAAACCATTCCAATGAGAACATCACATTTCTCCACCTTTTAGCTAACTTTTCTCTTAGTTCCAGTGGCTAGTTGGACCAACCATGATGTTATAGCACCAATTTTCTAAATGCAACTAAAAGACATCCTACATACCTCTCATATACCAAATTGTGTGAAATGTCCTTAAAAATGCTATTTTTCTATGTGTACGTAGGTTGCACACTAGCAACATGCGCATACGCACGTAATGCGTTAGAAACACTAACACTCCTATAAAATTTCAAAAAAAAAAAAAAGAAAAGGAATTTTCATGGATGGTTCATACAATTATAGTTCGATCTAGACGAACACTCCTATGAAATTTCAAAAAACAAAAAAGAAAAGGAATTTTCATGGATGGTTCATACAATTATAGTTTGATGTGGTACCGGTCACACCAGAATAAACTACCCAAACCATCCACATCAAAAGTATAAAACAAGATGCAAAGGAATGACAGGGGACCAATTAAGAGAGAAAGCAACTAAACCTTGGGCAATTTGAATCATGAGTTTGTCACCTTAGTGTTTTTACGGTCAGTCTGCCTCTTAGTCATCATTTTATGTTGACTGTGACATTCTTATTAGAATGAGTAAGGACTAGTCATAACAATCCTTTTTATTCTTAACAAGAAAGAGTTTGTGGAAGAAGAAGCTATCAATGGCTTAGTGGCTTAGGAAAAGAAAAACCAAAGTGGTGAAAGAGACATCTAACTAAGAAGTCATGTATCACTTGTGATTTCAATTTGTCTCTTAAAAAGTAGACTTGATTATTTTTAAAAATTATTTATTATTTTAAAAAGCTTAACAAAATATAAGTTAAAGATTACATTACTTTAGAGTGATGAATTTAAAATTCTATTTTTCATTTTATACCATTCCACTCCCACCTTAAAATAAAGGCGGTGGCTATATATTGGACAGACTTTCTCTCGGGAGGGGAGCCTGTCCAGTGCACACTGTCGGATTAGAAGCCTGTCCAGTATATAGGGCGCTCCTTAAAATAAAGGCACATTTCAACTGCCAAAAAATCTCTTATGGCACGATCGCTTCCTTTTTGCCTTTTTAATCACCTTTTCTTGATAATATGCTGCCTGTCCTGTTCGTCGGCTTTTCTTGATAATCAGCTGCATATCCTTTTCATCGGCTTTACCTGTCCTCTTCATCTCACAAAGCGAATCTCCCTCTCACACAGCAAACCAAGTCAAGTCCGAAAGGATATTTGAAGGCTGAAAGCACAGTCAAGTCCTGATAGGATATTCGAAGGCTGAAAGCACAGTCAAGTCCGAAGAATTATTGATGGATGAACCTTCGACCCTCATACTCCAAGGTTCGATCCCTAAAATAATTGTCAATACACATCGAAGAACCAACTCTGCCCATATCCCTAAAATAATTGTAAAATCGCAGGGATCAACCAGGGGACGAAACATGCATTTGAGGGTTTACATTCTCGCTCTTCATGCTACGTCCTTAGTCATTATAGGTGAGGGCAGAGCAAGCATACGAGCCAGGATCTTTAACTGAAATAACAATAGCAAAGGTAGCATCTCGTAGGCAGCAAGGCAGAATCAAAGGAACACAACTACTGCCGTTTGTGAGATCATGTGAGCTTTCTGATCCCACGACTCTTTCCCTTTTCCTAGGTACCTCCACGGGAAAGCGAGATTACATATATAAGATCAATAAATGCACATATCCCATCTGGTCACCAACAAGGGATTCCCTCCGCAAAAATCGCAGGGGATCAACCAGGGGACGAAACATGCATTTGAGGGTTTACATGAGAATGGGAATGGAGGGTTTATTTCTCTGTCAAGGAGACCCGACAGGGCATTCGAAAGAGAGAATCATAGGAGGTGAGGAAAGAGTGAATGAAGATCAGCAAGGACACCAGATAGCGATTCGGCAAGTAAATTCTCACCGTTGATCACAGTAAAGAGTAGCTTGGGGAGTCGGGTTTGTCGACGGAGATGACCGCAGACCAGGAATGGCGTGTGAAAGCTAAGATAGGGCTATGCATTTCATAGGAAATCTCAAGGGTTTTAACCGTTCACATTTCAAGGGAAATCCTAATGGTTTTAACCATTCCCATTTGAATTAATAGACATTCATTCGAGGTAAACCCCGTTCGCTTTTAATTGCTCGCTTACAGGCTTTATCTTTCTTATTACCATGGGTTGATTTTCTCGTTATTTCTTCCGCATGTTTGGAGATGGCATTCGAAGATGAGGGTGAGATGGGTTGGAGTTGAAGTTACTTATTTATCGTTTTGTCACCCAGGTTGGTGCGTATTTTCCACCACTCATGTCAATTTTGCTTGCTTGCAAATACAGTCCATTAAGTTAATTTCAAGAAAAGTCTGTCTAATTTTAGATTGACTTTAAATGTAGAGGAACTATATATCAATTAAAAAGAGTCTTATTAGGCCCGGCCCGCAGCAGGGACTACAGAAATCGATTTTGCCAAGTTCCATTAACATTGCACGAATTACACAGCATTTTAACCAAAGTTTTCTTCAGATAATTATGCTCTGGCCAATCAATTGATTTGAAGCCTTATTTGGCCTCAAACCTAGGCGAGGCCATTTTTTATTTATATTTGCAATTTCAGCGCATGTCCTGTAACAGTTGTTCATTGTTATTATCATGGCATGTTTACGAGCTTTGTGGCATAGTTTTGTTAACCTATGGCACACTTGAATTGGTTTCCATCATTTTATATCCATCTTCACATCTGAATCTCAACCGCCACTTCTAATAGTTTCGCAGACCCTGCTAAAATTAGATTCTAATACCTATAATCTTTAAAGGGTTGCAAAAATACTCATAACCGCATAATTACATGAACATGTCTCCTTTATCCTGGAAACCCTTCACTAAGTTGTTTCAGGTGTTGTTGATGTGCCACAATTGATGGCAAGCGAGGAATCCACATGGCCATTGGCAATATGTGGTTTAGGGTGTTCACAAAAATGGTATTGTAAACCCACTGAAGAGAGCCACAATTATCCTTGACCGTCTATCTTGGAACCATCCAATGGTCAACCTTGCTCCTGCTTTAAACGCTCATTCCTTAGCTTAGCTCTTGGAAACAAACTGTATTGGAACCTTGGCGAACTTGCTCGATGTGTGGATTATGGTTTTGACGCTTAATGATTGATTTAGCTCTTGATTTAACCATTTCACACATGACTTAAAAATTCGAAATATGACTTTGGCTTGATAGCTTGGCATGCAAATACATGGTTTGGCAATTGGATCAACCACCACACAAACATGGTAGTGAATCCCATTACTTTGCATGCATTAAGAATGAGGAAAATAAAATGTAAACTGGAGAACCATTATTGCTTTCTTAGGTGGCGACTAGCGAGGACTTCAGGATTTATGTATTGATATAATGTGATTGGTCGATAGCCATTTGCGTAGGTCGATACGAAGCGGATAGGTGTAGATTCACCCTCCTGCCGCTTGTGTTAGGATTTGTGTGTGATGTCACTATAACATTTCAAACATTGCATCTCGGGTTTCATTGGAAACTAAGGTTTTGACACATCATTTCTTGGTCGTTTTTTCTTTTTTAAATTCTATTGCCTCCATTGTGACATGTTATCACTCGTTGCTTCGGCATGTCAACAAATTATAAATCTACGATACTTGAGTCACCTTCCCATTCGTTGAATAATGTAAGAAACATAGAGCTCATTCTAATTTTCGGCTGGCCATATTGACCTCTACGTACTTGTTCCTTTGTTCCTACTCAAGTTGTGACATCTTCCTATATGCAGATATGCAATAGCTTCCTCCTCCAATTGGCCCTCTTCCTATGTATATGAGTGCAAATAGCTCTTTTGCCATGTATTCCTGTTACCTATTTTCGAAGCAAGCTTGTCGTGACTTGGCAGGGACTTGAAGCTCTACTTCTTCCCTCTTGTTATTAGAGTATATCTTTTAATTACAAGCATGGTATGGATTTTAATTGCAATTTTTATTTTGCATAGCTTTTTATTGTAATTGTTATTGATTGATGTTATAATTTTGAAGTGGTTTGCATATTTACATCATTTGATATAATATGATTTAATACATTCCAAGTACCAAAAATCGGGGTATTACAATCCCCTCCCCCTTGGAATAAAGTTTTTCTCGATCTTTCCTCAAAACTAGAACAAAAATGGGTATGCCTCTCTCATGGCATCCTCTAGCTGCGATCTAGTCTCGTAGGGACCAAAGTGTCTCTATTGCACCTTTACCTATTCGATGGCTCAATTCCAGAGAAATACTATTTTCCTGTCCATGATACATAATGTTTGTTTGGAATTCTTCCTTGGGTTCCACTTTCGGTTGGCTCTTCTCGAACTTGAGGGGGGCTTCCCCAGGATAGAATCACTAGGCTATGGTGATGAGGGATCAAAGGTGATTTGAAGAGTTAGAACTAGCAAAACTTGTGGTCTTTTGTTGTAGTATAGGTGATTGGAGGACCATGGAGACTAATGCCAACCCCCAAGGGAAAAATGGAGTCAAAAGGAAACAAGACCATAGTTGAAAAAATCAGCATCAACAAAAAATTGATGAGGGTCCGACATACATTGTTTCGGCAACATCGGGGAAAAAATCGACAAACCACGACAAATATTAAAAAACACACAATATATTCATTTTTTTCATAATTTTAAACATATAAAGTGACAACAACATCAGATAAATTCATTGGCACATAAATATGGAGAAAACACTAGTATATACTATATATCATGTAGTCATGCAAAATAGAAAATGATACATCAATGCCGATACTGAGTCTTGAACCTCGATAGTGATAGCTATCCAATAGTATTCAAAAGTGGACAACCAATGGTCCAATACAAAATGACATCACAAAAAGTTCACAAAACTAGCAGCTAACTATCCATCTTTGATAATATGATATCAAATATCAATGCCCTGCCCCTCTTTCCCTTTTACGGGAGAAGATCATGGGCTGTTTTCTCGGTCTTCCCCTAGCAGTAGAAGGTCTTGGCCTTGAACTAGATTCCGAACGGTGTTCCAAAGTAGATACATCAACTGGTGTAGAAGGTGGTGTTGGTGCAAGAACATCACCCTACATCAAGTCCTCGAACCGTTCCTCCTCCTCTTCCTTCCCTTGCTGTTGCTGCTCCTCCTCCTCTAACCATGTAGGTTCCCCCTCTATGATAGGTAACTCAGTCTCCACCCTCCACTTGGACAATACATCAATATTGTCCAAGGAAATGGCATCCACATCGGGTGGTTGCTCCACTTGCTTCATCCACAGTCGAAGATTGTAGTGGACATACACCAAGTCATTTAGGCGTGGGAATTCCAACCTGTAAGAGGGTCATAAAAAATTTAATGAGTCTAGACTCTTGAGGCCTGAGGAAAACATTATGATAGTGGATCTTAAATTACAATGAAATTATGAATTTAATTGCATTGTTTAAGTTCTTACATGTTGCGTTTCTTTGAGTGTATTTTATCAAATACACTCCAATTACGTTCACATCTAGAAGAGCTACAGGTTTGGCTAAGGACATGGATGGCAATTTTTTTTAAATTTGGTACCCTTCCACCATATCTTCTTAACCAAACACCTATAACAAACAAGAAAGAACGAGAATTGGATTACATAATTCAAATAAAATTAAAAAACACAATTAAAATTTAAAAATTTAAAGTTCTTAATTTTAATTTTAAAAATTTAAATCACTTACTTGGCAAGAAAATGATGCTATTACAGATAGCATCAACATAGCCAAATAGTCCACTAGACTTCTCGATACACCTCGATCTCACGAATAATATTTTCGCGAATCTCCTCATCAGCTTACATCCTATTAAGACATGAGATAAGGCCTTCCAACACCTCGCCATTAAAATCAAATTTACACTTGTAGGAAAAGGCAGGGTTGAGGAAAAGTGCAGCTGCATGAATGGGTTGGTAGAGCATCTCAGTCTGTTGACTATCAATCACATCCCATAGCATCATGTGTCTATTGTATCCAGGGGTACCCTTCCCCACATAGTAAGACTGAATAGTCTCATTGGCCCTATCCATGGCCTCATACAAATAGCCCATAGCAAGCCAATCACTGTCAACTAATCTTAGAACCTTTACCAAAGTTTCACTGATTGAGCACACTTCTTCAACTGTTGCCCAAAAGGAGTCATTGTACACCAGTTTAGCGATGGCTTTCCAATCCTCTCTCCTACTATATGTGCAATCACGCCACTGATCACAAACAAACATTTGCTTCAACTCAAACTGACATCGAAGCAAAGACTGAAGAGAAATGAAGTTGATGGCAAATTGTGTGATTCCAGGACGCAACAACTCCCTGTCCATTGTGCATCTCGTCATGAAGCTAAGAATGAAAGCATGGTTATATATGAATTTGGTGATGCTCCTAGACTGATCAACAACCTCCTTGACGAAGGGAATTTTCCCCACATCCTCCAGCATCAAGTCAATACAATGTGCAACGCATGGAGTCCAAAACAGTGAGGGTGTCTCTCCATAAACAATCTACCAACAACCATACAATTAGTTGCATTATTTGTGATGATTTGCACCACATTGTTCAAACCAATCTCCTAGATGATCCCATCCATCAACTCACACAACGATGTTGCTTCCTTTACCTGTGCCTATGCATCAATATATTTGATAAACATGGTACCTTTAGGGCAATGTACCAAGAAATTGGGAAGGGTCCTACCCTTCCCATTTGACCAACCATTGGACATCACTGTGCATTTGGAGGTGTTCCATGACTGTTTGAACTCCTCCAATCTAGTGTTGATATCCTTCTTCTCTGCTTGAAGAATTGGCCCCTGAATCTCCTCATATGTGGGGCACTTGTACCGTAGGCCAACGACAACTATGGCATCACACATTGACTGAAAAAAAAAGGATTGTTTTTTGTGATGCTAAGAGGCAAGTCATTCCAGAAAAGCATCCTCCCCATAAGCCTATTTGTTTCTTCTTTCTCCTATTTTTTAATCATTGATGTGATGGACGGTTGTGCACCACTTTCGGTCTGTGGGAGAAAGAAAGGTGAGGAAACCCTCACGGTAGGTGAATGAGAATCAATGGGCGTGGAACCCCTACCAGTGCCAATGCCACTACCCATAGTGGTATATATCCCCGAAGTTCTAGCCACTCCACCAGCTGCAAGTTCAACTCTGTTTGTGTTAATGAAATTGTCATTGATGCCAACATGGACTTGCAGTGGCCCCACAGGTTGTCATTGATGCCACCAAGTCCCACTTGCAGTGCCTTGGATCCCTTACAGAGTGGGTTTGTGCCTTGAAGCACCTTGTACCCAGTTGACAAGGTCCTTGTACCCACGAGGATGGATCTTGATGCCACCACCTTGCTGAAGATGTTGAAGACCTTGCTAACGGTGTTGAAGACCCCAGAGATGGTCCTGAAGTCTTGATGGACGTTGGAGAAACCCCAGATGGGTTGGAGAAGCATTAATGACCCATTCTGTGGTCATTCATGCTCTGATAGTGTCATGGTACCCCAGGAGAAGACCAAGCTACCCCATAGGTGATATCATGCCAGATCTTGACCTTTGGGGATATCCTAGTGTGGCTGAGGTGGTTAAAGAAGCCTATGAAGCCCCTTGCTTGATGAAGAAGCCCATGAAGATTTGGAACCCTTGATGAAGACCTTGATGCCCTTGCAAAGGTCATGGAGCCCACTACTTACACTTAACATGGTTAGATGACATGCTTGAAGCCCATGATGGCACCTTGCACATGGCATAGAGATCCCTAGTGGCTTAATGCAACACTATGATGATGTGGTGGATAAAATAATAAAAATACATGACACCCTAATGGTAAGAAGGTTGACAATTCAAAGTCTTTGACGTCTTGAACAAATTGAAGATTTTAAGGGTATTGGTCCTTGGATCATGGGGAGATAGCCCTTGCCATGCCGTTTCCAACGGTAGGTGGCACGTCACGTGGTTCATCATGGTTGATGAGATATTAATTTTTGAAGATGACAAAGCAAATTGACACCATCTTGTAGGGGCAGCCGACCAAACAAAAGATTTTTTTTAAAATTAAAATTAAAAAAATTTGACATGTCGGCCCAATAAAAATTCATGAAAAATGTATATAAATAGGCCAATGCCCTCACTCATTTGATATGTAAATTTTGGAACTTGCTCTGTCATTTTTCACATGGTTGACTGTGGCAAAAAACGCAGACTGGGGTGGCAGCAATCCACAGAAGAAAAATGCAGAAAAATATAGCAGCAGTAAAATTTTTTTGTTTTTGAAGTGAATGATAATTGGGTGTGTTCTCTGAGGATGAAAACTGTCTGAGGCAGAATTCGGATGAAGGAGAAGTGTAGCAGCAGTCAACTGTTCCTTTTTTTTTTTTGCTTCACGTGTGGTAGCCTTCATGCTCAGTCTGAACTGTTGGAGGATATGCTTGGGATTTAATTCTTTTTGCTGCTAAAACAATCCTACAAACACTCATCATTTCTCCAAAAGATAACCAATGATTGAGGAGAAAACTAGCTCTGCAAATTCGTGGACTGAGCAGTTACAGTGGAGGAGCAGTCACTTTTTTAGCAGCAGTAAAGAAGAAAACCAGAAGTTTGCAGCAGATAAATTTTCATCTTGTTTTTACTCTCTTTAGTTACTGTTTGAAGCAGGCCATCTTTGTTTTAGGGCTTGACTGTAGCAGCACTACAGTACAACCAACAAGATGGGGGAGCAGATGTGAGCAAGGGTTTCCTCAGTCCACACTATGCCACAGCCCCAAAATTTGCAGACCCAGTGAACAGGTCCGAGCTTCACAAAGTATGATACTCTTCCACAGATCCGAAGCATTCCACAAGTTGATATAAGTCTGGTTTTTGACACTGTGTATGCATGGAGGAATGATAGCTTGGGTCTAACTCTTTGTGTGCTGCTAGTAGTCCCGGGTTTGATGGAGTTTGGGGTTGCTTCTCATAACACACTAACAGAGTTGAATGGTGATTGGACTCTTCCACAGTCCAAACATACACAGTCCTGAATTTGATACAAGTCTGAGTTTGGTAGTTTATACACAGTCCAAGCTTATCCAAGTTTTTAAAGTGATTGAGGTGGTGTCTAAGCAGTCTACAAGCTTATCCAAGTTTGAAGGGAGATGTTGACTGCCCTAAGCATTTACACAGTCCCAAATAGCCCTAGAAGTTGACATGTTGATGATGAGGCTTAAGCATGAAGATGACAGTCCATGATGACAGCCCTAGAAGCTATTGATGAAGTACAAGGATGATACACAGTTAGAGTGACACACAGAGCAAGGTTGATGCACAGCTTAAGAAGATGACAGCCCTTACTTGGTGAGTGGATGACAGCTCTAGTATTGACAGACCAAGTTTGGACTTGTGTTGGGCTCTTCCTCTCAGCCAATACACAGTATAAGTCTAAGTATAATGAAGAGTGACTTGAAGAAACATCCTAGTGACAAGAAGACATGACAATGATGATGATGACAGTTTGACACCTACAGCAGTATGGCAGTGATACCTCTAGCAGAAGACATGATGATGGTGTGACAAGTGAAGAAGATGATGAGAGTGATGAGTAGAAGAGTGTTGCAGCAGTAGATGACCAGCAGTAGTGATGTTTAATATGGCAGTCATGATGTGGACAGAAAGATGATGTGGCAGTGAGCGCACTTGACAGTGATGTGTGTGTGTGATGAGTATACAATGAGTTGTAATTGTAAAAGCAAGCTTGTCTTGCTTTTGAGGTTAGGATACCTCAAACCCTTCCTAGCAGGGTCTAAGAAAACCAGGCAGGGTTCTGAATAAAGAGTAGGTGCTCTTTGTATCAGTAGGTGCTGATTTTACGTCACGGTTGTAACCGTTCCAAAACAAATACAAAAAGATTACAAAATCATATGGTGTTGTGTTCTCTTGTGCTATGGTTCTTGTTATGACTTCATGATTTAGATGCTTATGATTTGTAAATGATAAAGTGATAGATGCTTATGAAATGATTATGCAAATGGTAGAATAATGCATTGATGAATTAGTTGTTGATTGTTAAATTGAAAAATTAATAAAGATTGCACACACAGATTCACTTCCCCCTCTCTGTGTGCCTGGTGTGTCCAATAGTTTGCAGCCGCTTCTTCCCTTTTTCTATCCTTTGAGTGAATTCCGTCATGAGTAGTTCTCATAATCTCAGGGGTAACCGCAGTACAAAGCCCCACATCATGGCTAGGGAGTTTTGCCAAATGGTACTTCAATCTGCTAATGCCTCTTGTCATATGTTGCCCACACAATTTGCAATTTAGTCTTTGTTGGTTTGTTCCATCTTCAGGGTTGGCATATTTCCAAAATGAGTCCAATGCCTTTGGCATATTTGCAAGGAAATGGATAGCTTTAAAAATGAAACCTGGGGAACCCCCCCCAAAAAAGGCATTAAACCCCAATACGAGAAAACTAACAGCAAGGTGGTTAAAGGCTTAAAAATTCTAGATTAAAAACTTACTAACTAACAGTCAAACACTTAGTAAGGTCACTGCACAGTGCACAGTGCAAAATTGCAAATTGGCAAATGGATATAAGCCCTATAAGGCAACTAGTTGTCTAGTCCAACTATCAGCAAAACATGGATAAAAAATTCCAATTTTGGTAATCTTATGAGTGATGACACCTTGTTGACTAAAATTGAATGTACCAAATTTAAGTATTTTGATTTTCAAAATTTCAAGTTTCAACCACAATAAAATTTAAATCAAAATGTTTAACGCCAAGTCAAAATTTTATTGGGTTACCTTGATTGTTTACCCTAGCAAGCAACGTCACATAATTTTAATTTTTATCATAACAAATTAATAAAAATTTAAAATATGCAGAATATAAGAGGAAGAGGAGTCTGACCTGTGTGTTTTGCTGTGTACAGTGTCACGGGTCACCAGTTGAGCGATTTAATAGCGGGGTTTCAAGTTTCTCTTGAGTCTTAAAGCGTGGAAAAAATAAAAAATGCCCTCGTCCTCTTCGGATTTGAAGAACTGTTGATTCTTGAACATGTCCAGACTCCAATGTGTTTGCAAACTTGTGGTTAATCATCGACCTCCCAAGAAACTAGTTTATATGCCCTCCTTCGCCAGATGAAGAGCACGGGTTGAATTAAAAATGGGTAACTCGTTGCTACGCCCTCCTTCTTCGAATCCACTGCGATGAGGTTGAGTCGATGCATGATTCAAGTCTGTGAGGAAACGTGGAAGAAGGTGGAAGCAGTGAAGTCGCCTTTGTGCTGGGTGCCCTTCTCCAAGTCGAAACCAAGTTAAAGCAATTAAAATGAAACCCCAAAAATGTCTTTAAACTTGTTTCCCGCGAGGTTGCCGCTTTTTATATCGTGGCACTATTTATTCAAAAGATGCGGTGATTTTTTTAAAATATCGCATGGCCCAACCTGATTTTTACCCCGAAAAATCGGCGTCTCAAAAATCTTGCGATTTTTCGGCACATCACGATTTTTTCAACTATGAACAATACCAGTGGAAGATGTGGAATTTTGTGAATGGATAGGGAGAATTGGATCCCTTGTGGTGGCACCCAACAAAACCCTAACATGTTATATCACAATGGCATAAATTACTAGGAGTCCCCTTTTAGTGTCGACTCAAAACAATCGTATTAAGGTGTGCCTCATACAATGAAAAATTCCAAGTTCCTTACTCCTTATAGTTGACTTAGAACAAATGAAACATTCATGCATAAAACAACAAAAGAATGGAGGATAACTTCCCTCACAATCTTTCTAAAGAGACAACATTGTCCTTCTATGACCTTAACAACATGTTCTAACTATTCCATTTATCATTTAGCAACATTAAATATGAGAACCGAAAAACACTTACAATTGGAGAAGATATAACATATAGGCTCCTAAAATAGAAATGTGAAAGGAGAAGATATAAGAGTTTCTCAGAAAGTGAAAGAAGAAGACATTTTAACAGGCTTTTTTTAATAAGAAAGGAGAAGATATAAGAGTTTTTCAGAAAGTGAAAGAAGACATTTTCACAGGCTTTTTTTAATATGAAAGGAGAAGATATAAGAGTTTCTCACACAGTGAACCTCCCTCTTCTATACTCTACATTGTAGAATCATGCATTTGAGGGTTTACACGAGAATGAGATTGGAGGGTTTATTTCTCTGTCCAGGGGAATTGATAGGGAATTTGAAAGAGAGAATCATTCAGGTGAGGAAAAAGTGAATGAAAATCATCAAGGAGACTAGAGATCGATTCGATCGCTAAATGAAGATCATCAAGCAGGCCAGAGAATGATTCGACCCCTTTTTCTATGAATTTCCATAGGGCGAATGATCACAGTAAAGCAGGTGAGTCTCCATCTTCATAAATACCATGAGCATTTAGATTTTGAGAAACAAGGCTCAAATAAGTGGTTTGTACAGTCTTTAGGGATCAGACGAATTGGTACAAATTTGTCATAATGATTGTAGGTATAGTTCTGCCATTCTCTCTTTAAAAAAAACTGAAATAGAGTCAACAAAGTAGCCTCATAGGTAATGTGGTTAATAATTAGAAATCTAAAACTATCTAGTGGTTAGTATTAAGGACTAGATGATTTATCTTCAAGTGCTTTGTACAGGCCTCAGGGGATTACAATTTGTGATAATCATTGTAGGTATGGTTCTGCCATTCTCACTTTTTCAAAAAGCATAAAAAGGATCAACAAAGTAACCTTGTAGGTAATGTGGTTAATATTTAGAAATATAAAATCATCTAATGGTTAATATTAAGGCGTAGATGATTTGTCTTCAAGTCTTTGTTTATAGCAATAGTGAGTTAGAATTTGATTGGTTTTGTAGTAGACATCGTTTTGGGATTTGGTTTCCCTTTCTTACCATGGGTTGATTTTTCTTACATGGCACAGACAAAACATGAGGTCCTTAGGGTCTGCCCTATCAATGATTTACCTAGGGTGTTTCTGATAGTCTTTTGCGATTTAAAACTCTATCAATGGATGGGAAGATGCGGAAGGCTAACCCAAACCAAAACAACCTTAAGGATATTATGCGAGGATTCGAATTATGGACTCCATTTGTTTAAGTAAATCCCTCACGATCACAACTCCTTTTCCAACGAAGTAGGAGGTCACACCTTGTAACACCCCGGTTTTGACCCTGTTGGCATTAAATATACATGATACATATATATTGTAAATAATCATGGTGAGGAGCTAAAGGTAAAAGCCCCACCATTGATTTGGTTATGTTATGTTTCGGATTGGAATGGTCACCGATGGTATATCGGGACATACGACATATATTAAATTGTGACATCATGTAAATGTGCATTTTAATTAAATAACCCAACCAACTATGTTCACTGCAACTAAATTGAGAAGGGGCATGATTCCTAAGGATAAGGAGGGGGAATGCTGAATCTTGAGTCATGGGGGAAAGCCATGTGTCACCACCTTAATTGTTCTGTTGATTAGTTGGGGGCATCTATTTGCTGGCAAAAAGACCACTACTACGCCCACGCCTGCTCTCACTCTCCACGACGTGCGGGTGGTCTGCCCACTCTCTCGGATCGTGGCTGTTCGTCTTCCTCATGCAGGGCGGGGATAAAATGTATTACCATCCATTGTGTTGGGGTTCGTTTTTCCATCTCTCACGCGATTGTTGGTCGGTGGTTGTGTTCCTTCCATCCACGCAGAGAACTGATTTCTTTCCTCCACGCATTGTTGACTGTGTTTTCCTTTACAATGTGGCATTTGCCGAAGATTGCTGTGGTTTTTCCCTGTGGTTCAACGCTGAACTGTGACTGTTGGCTGTGTCTTTTTTCCTCACGCATACATTGGGAGTCTGTTCCTTTTTCCATTTTCTGGTCTGTGTAATTTTCTCCAGCGATTGCATGAAGGATCGTGTGCTGTGGGCTCAAGGTTGCTCGTGGGCTGTTATTTGCCATGATTGTTGGACTGTGTTTTCCCCCCTGTAAAAGCTTGAATAGCTGTTTGGCTGCTTGCATGCAGTGGTTTTGTCCTCGGACTGCATTGGAGTGGTGAATGAGGGCCTAAGGTGCTTGATAAACCTGGTGGGGTGAGAACCACACAGACAGAGCTACTGAGTTGTCTTTCTTTTCCACAGCCCTTGAATAGCACTGGAAGGGAGATTAGGGTCTGAGGGACTGCGTTGCAGAGAAGGGACTGATTTCCTTGTGTTGGGTGTGTGTGGGTGTTCTAGAAGCCAGGATGGTTCTGGTATTGGTGTCTGTAGCTATTCAATGAGCTCACCAGCTTAGCATTTAGCCATTCTCAGCTCCTGGATGGCCTGATAAACCCAACTTGGTTGGCTTGGCTGATCTGTTGTTCGCCTGATAAACCCAACTGTGTTGGCTTGGTTGAACTGTGTACCCTTGTGGTGTTGTTATCCTTGGCTATGTGTAAGCCTGTTAGTTCCTTATTCCTTGGGGAATCATGCCCGGCTCGGGGGTGGTAGCGTTGCTGAGAGATTGAGGAGCACGCGGGCCTATGGTTGGGTGGAACTTTGCAACGACGTAGCTGGTTGCGGAACAAGTCCTTTATAAGATAAGTATTCTTGCCTAACTTGTGTCTGCAATTACATTTACCATTGATGAATGATGATGTACATGTTAAATGCTGATCTGTATATGCATGAGTGTTGATTGATATGTTTTGCTTCCGTTGTGTATATGAATGATTATGCTTTGTAATATGTTTTATGTTTTAAGTATCATGCTTCAGCATTACATATATGTATGTTCATGTTCGTGGGGCTAGATCCCCGGACGATTTGATGTATCGTAGCGTCCTCTTCGCCGGTCAGAGGGTCGGGGACGTTACACACCTTGTGAGATTAATGGCCTCTAATTTCGCTAGATCTAGGTCTCCTTCAATTTGGGAGAGGGCCATAGTCCAGTAAACTGCCCAAACAATCCCTTGTCAACGAGAAGAAGAGCGACCTTGCGGGGCTGCTCTGGGGTTGGAACAATGTTTGAGATAGATTCTAATCTCTTCACAAAGCGAGAATAAGCAGAGGAAGTCGACTTCTTACCTTGAGCCGTGATGAGATGCCTGAATGCTTCCACATTTGGCGGCGGTAAGCAAAGCATTCCCACGACCTCATCCATGGCTAACCTAAGTTTAGCAGCCCATAGGTTCCCATACAAAAGATCCTTTTCAAACACAAGCTTGAAACCCTAGAAACCGACCGTAGAAGCCCTCGACCTAAATCCTTCAAAAGATCCTTGAAACAACTGCAGAAGTCCTTCACAGAGCTAAAAATTTAAAACTTTACTAATGTTATGTGAAATGATTACCCCAATTAAAAGAAACTCCTTTATTGAAGCCCCTTAGCGAACGCTACGCTTCTGTCCATGGCCCATTAACACCTCCCAACAATGTTTGGCGGTTGCTTTTTGGAATCATTGCACATCCTTCCAAAATGAAATATTCTTTTGCTATTCATTTTCAATTTTGTGGATAGAGTCTACAAACTCAAGATTGTACACTATCTCCTTATGGACGGTTTGGCTAAGATGGAAAAAATAAATTTGATGTAGACTTTGTTACCATATGTTGGGAAAAAAGTAGTGTAGCCAAGCACAAATATCAATCCATAAAAAGATAATATAACTTGAAACATCACATTGTATTTATCTATCTATCTCTTATCTTCAATAGAGTACAATAAGGTCCCTTATCTAAGAATAGGTGACCATAACAACCATGTCATTATAGGAATGCTTGCACAAACACTCCATAATTGTTTCCAACAATATCTTCATTTATCACTTGACTTGGTCTTATGAGATTCTCTTTGTGCATTCTCTTCTCCATTCACACATTACTATATATTTATTAATTTATCACAAGTAGGAGTTGATCCTTCAAGGAGGAGGGCATTGAATATTGGGCAGCATGAGATCACTTGGTTTATTACTTTATGGTTTGTGCTTGATTTGAGGATGCTTGGTTGTGTGTTCATGGAGGTGTGGTGGACCCAAAGGAGTGCATTGCTTAGGAGGTAGCGTTGGAGTGTTGGACCTTGTCTTATGGAGCACTCACCTTGGGACCCTTTCTTGATGGATGTGCTTACCTTGGGGTTTAAACTTTAGCATGCGTTACCTTAGAGTTGGAGCGTTTCACATGGGGGCCTAACTAGTGATTAGTTAGTTTGGTTGAGATAGTTGTTTGTTGACCTTGTCCACATTATTATTGTGGGCTTCCCTCACTTATTCTATATCAAGGGAGGAGAGAGTCTTTACTCTTGTTCATTTTTTAATCATCACATTGACATAGTCTTAGAGATGTGAGAGCTTGAGTTACTTGTATCTTTCTTATTCAAGTATTTTTCATTGTACTTTGTGCTCTTGTCTAGTGTGCTAGGGTTCTTCTTAGGGTTTTCCCTAAGAAGACAAGGAGAGCTAGGATTTGGGAGAAACCCTAGGGAAACAAAGGTAACACTTTTTGAAGAAGACTAGGGTTTGTGACATTGGAAACCCTAGGACTACTTGGACTACTAGATGTGGATAAGGTAGTGGAAGACTATCTTATTTTCTCTTGTACACTTGTGTGATGTAAGTATTGTTAGACTATAATGTGGATAATATGCAAAAGATAAGCAAGGGAGGTCAAAAGAGAGATATGTATTATATCAATGTGCTACTAATTACATAAAGTGTTGTTGTATATGTATCCAACAAGTTTTGTTATTCCTATTAGGGACCACTAAGTAATTTCTTAAACTGTTATTCCTATTAGGGACCACTAAGTAATTTCTTAAATTGTCATTTATTACATATGACTTATTTCCACTTGATGACATTACATAATTACTTTATAACATTTATTACTCTCAAAATAAACATTGCAATATCTAACAAGTAGAGGCGTTAAAGAGTACTTTCTATTATGTATGCTTGCTTTTTGTGGATCTTTGGTGGAGTGACCAACTTTGGCTAGGAGTGATTCCTAGATAGGAGTTGGTGGCTAGGGTTAGGAGAGCATCATTTGTAAATTGTTTTTATCTTTGTGATTTTGATATATATGATCCACTTGTCTTGGTCTTGTATGGAGATTCTTCTAGGAAGTCCTTAGCAACTCATGATGTGGTGTTTGAAGATTTGATTTGAAAGTAGACAAGGTCCCCGCCAAAGCCACTTAATATCCAATGGTTCCCCATAATGAAGGTGAGGGCTGTCAATAAACTGAATTGCTCCAAGGAATGGTCTTGAAACAATACCAAAAAGTGGCTCACGAACTGCTCCACATGAAATCCCATCGAGTACTCAATTTGTGGGTCAAGGTGGAGGGCATTATTCACACCCATGATGTCAAAATGGGCATCACCTCTCAATGTGTCCACGAATCTCTTGGGCTTGGATTATAACCATCAGATGGCACTCCCATACCCATGTCATACGAGCAAAATAATAACCTCTCATGGCTGCCATTAATGCCCTGTCATTGCCCTCAGGTCTGAAGTTGCTCCAACTTGATCGAGCAAAGGCCAATATCATACGCTAGTATTCCGCTTCAACTTTCCATTTCCCTTTTGAACTTATCTGGAGTCTTAGATCAATCATGTTGCCTTAACTGCTGAAATATTTTACAAGCTTTGTCATCTCTACTATAGTCCTTCAATATAGATATACATGAAAATGGCGAATTTGGTGCTTTTATAGTGCCTATTACATGAAGGAGGCTTGAAGTAGACTACAATCTGAAGTATATTGGATTTAAGAGACCCCTGATAAATGCTTATAAGTGTAGTGAGAAAACTCCAAGGCACTTAATTGACACTTAACAGAAGATGATCAAAGAAAATACAATGGGTCACCTTTTGTGCATGAGTTCACCAACCATTCTAGCATGAAACTTGTATGTGCAAAACAAACCTAGTAAATCAACCTTCATTCACCATTCAAGCCAAGAAGATACCCTCCAAGAGGTGCACATCACATAGAGGCCTCATACAAGAGGAGAAAAAGAGCAAACATAGTCTTATCCCATGAGTTGTGATTTAGAAATGAGCTTACATGTCTTTATTTGTCAACTTTAAATTAAAACAATAATAATACTAAAATAATCTAGAATAAGACTATATTAGGGAATGCCACCATACGTTGGGCACTAGACCCTAAAACAAGTATAAAATAATGAAATATGCTAAGATAAGCAAGCTAAAGCTTCATTTTGATGGAGAGAGTGAGCTCAAGGGGGGTGTCATGGCTTGACTAACCCAATACTGATGAAAAAGTCCCTCAATGTCCCCCTTGCATTAGCTTGAGGCTTGATTAAAAGGATGACGTCATAGGGCTGTTTTAGCTAGAGAGGGTCAAAACTGCTGCAAGAAAGGTTCAAGTGGGGTGAGAGAGGGGTGATGGACTATGGGTGATATCCCTAGATAAAACGTAGTCTCCCTCGAATCAGAAAACATGGTGGTCATGTGACCCAATTGCCCACCCTAGGAAGCCTCGGACACCAACCCTAGGGCTAACAACCCTATAAAGGGGTAGTCAGCATTGCCACTAAGCTATGGCCAACCATACATAGAGAGCCCCACACTTGGATTTTAATTTTGTTTTAAGCCCTCTTCTATCAAACGACTTGCTGGAACGCTGTAAACTACAGAAGCGTAACAAGGCCCTCATTTATGAGTGATGGCACTAAGCTACTCCAAGATGTGCCCAACACAACGGGTGGCGCATGAGTTGATTTGAAAGTGGACAAGATCAAATATGAGTGATGGCACTAAGATACTCCAAGATGTGCCCAACATAGCAGGGTGGCCCATGAGTTGATTTGAAAGTGGACAAGATTCATGTGAAAGCCACTTAATATCCAACGATCCCCCATAATGAAGGTGAGGGCTATCCAGAAAGTGAATCGCTCTAAGGAATGGATGGTCATGAAACAATACCAAAATTGGCCCACGAACTGCTCCACATCAAATGCCATCTAATACTCAATTCGCAGGTCAAGGTGGAGGGCATTATTCATGTCAACGATGTAAAAATGGGTGTCACCTCTCAATGTGTCCACAAATCTCTTTGACGTTGAACGTCCACCGCATTATTCCTCAACGTATGGTAGACCCGTAGTCATCGATTATAACTAGAAGATGGCAGTCCCATTGCCATTTCATATGAGGGTGCTTTCCACACATGCCCTGCAATCTGAGTGTTCCCTTTGAATACTCCTGAATGCCCAGCTCTTAGTTTCATAGTTCTAGGGTAATAAAGCATGCCACGAGATACAAGGTGAATATATTACGAGCCAAAGGATCCACGAGCCAAGGAATAACCTCTCGTGTCTGCCTTTAATGCCTTCTCGTTGCCTTGAGTTCTGGAGTTGCTCAAACTTGATTGAGCAAAGGCCAATATCATACGCCATGATTCCGCTTCGACTCTCCATTTCCATTTCAGACTTATCTGGAGTCTTAGATCAATTGTGATGCCTTAACTGCTGAAATATTTTATAAGCTTTGTCGTCTCTGCTATAGTCCTTCAATATAGATATACATGAAAATGGCGAATTTGGTACTTCTACAATGCCTTAGATCAGGGAGGCTGGAAGTAGATGACAACCCAAAGTATACTGGATTTAAGAGACCGCTCACAAATGTTGTATAAATGTGGTGAAGAAGTCGCTCTGGAATTTAGGAGGGGGATAATATCAAAGGTGAATTTGATCTCATCTAGAGGTATAGCCACAACCAAAACTTCATAATAATGAACTTGCTTATTAGTAGAGTTTACTTCATACTTCTTCCCTTCAATGAAATTGAGGCAACCTTTGTGTGGAGATGTAAAGAAACTTTTGCATGATCAATTAAACCTGTAACCATTTTCCATTTTCCTCCTTCCATTGACCAAAGTCCACCACTTGGACCACACAAGGAAATTGCTCCAATTAAACCACTGATATCCACATTCTTTTCATAATTGATTCTCACAATAACCAACCCAATGTAATGGAATGCTAGAGGTGATTATTGTCCTGGAACACTGTTTGAATGCTGTGTATGAATGTTTCTTTGCAACTTGCCTTATTAGATGGGATGGACTCTAAGGATCTCCCATGAATGAGGTTATATAGATAGAAAGGGCTGTCTTAAAAGTAGTTTCAACCAGGAGGACCTAATACCGTTGCTTATTTCGTAGGCTCTCCTTTTAGAGATTTCTTGAGTTTTGGTGGCACCTAAAATATTGCGCTTTAGCGTAATGAGAGCTTTAAGGAAACATTCACAATACTCATCCAACTAGTGTAACAATTATTGCCTTTCCAAGCAAGTCATTATCAATGATAATGGGCCAACAAGCCTTTGGTTGGTATTCTATGAAATGATCTAAACGTTCTTTCCCATCCTCAACCCTTGGGGTTGTAGGTCTTTTTACCTAGAACCACAAGCCTTGATTGGCCAATCAAGTCCAAGGTATAAGTGATCGAAAAGCCAACCATTCCAATTGTTTGCAGACATATGCCATGAATCAAATGACCCAAAAGTAAATCTTTGGAACTGAGAATAGGGTTGGATAGGTAGGGTGGTTGTAAGTTGGGTTACAACATCATATATAAGTAAGACCAACCCATTATATCACCTCCATGATGTTGTGTTTGGGAATCCAAGGCAACATCTAACATAACATTCTTATCACGTCTAAAGTAGTGTCTTATGCTTGAGCTTGGTTTCTCATCAAGATCTCTCTTGTACTATTTTTGAATGAGACAAGTTGCTCTTAGGACCTTTGTGGTGCAAAGGAGGGGACTTTTAGGGTCTTGGAAATTGAATTTGAGATTGGGATCTAAAATTAAAGAGCTCTTGGAAGATAAGGCGGGCTATGGAAAAAGTCAATGTAGACTTGATTAACCCAACTAGTGACACATGTCCAATTCCTACATACCTTATTTCAAGCTCATTAGTGTCGTTGTCTTCCACCTATCAACTTAGGCAATTCCTTTATTTTTGTGAAGTTTTGTATTAATGACTTGCTTTCTCTTTAGAGAGAGATTCAAGATCTTTAGACACTTGGCCAAGGGGAAACGAAAACCCACCATAGAATTACGTTGTTTCGTCAATAAAGTCAATCCAGGGTGACGAGGAAGGTCTTTTCAATTCCCTTGGCTTGCACTTAGGGGACTTGATTCTATTTATTTTCCCTCACCTAGATGACGAATAGGTAGGTAGGGTGAGTAATGCTTTTTCAATTGATAGGGGTTTAGGATAAGGTTATGGATGAATACATGCAGTTATGGGTTGGTAGTTAAGAGTGAAAGGAAAGAATTATGAGTACAATGAAAAGAAGATTGGTCGGCTAAGGTTGCATAACAAATACATATTGGTTGGAAGAAGCAATTGTTCGAGCCTTTCAGTTCGTGTTTAGAGACTAGGTCGAGAATCACATTTTAGTCCCATCGAAATATACAATTAATGTCACAAAGTTGTTTCACATGGAATAGTTACTTATGCACCACAAGTTAGTAGGTTACATAATCAACTATTTCACTATTTAACTAATGTGGGTAGGATCGATTTAATTTAGCTATTTTGTTCATCCTAATCAACTATTTCATTCGTCAAGCCTCTAATCCACTCTATTTCCGCTCTCTGCACTCTACTTTTCTTTCCAAGTAGTATTTACAACAATATTTTTACAATTACATGACATTGTTCATAATTTGTGTAGGCTTGAGTTAGCAAAATAAAGGATTTGGGCATAGCAAAGTTTTTTCCTCTTTTTCTAGGGTCTTATATTTTGTAAGGCCAACGACTTATTTTCATTTATACGACTTATTTTTATGACTTGATTGTGAACTCAAGCTCTATTTCTTTTCCTCAAATATGTGCCTTACTCAATTGGCTGTGACCTTCAAGGAGTTGACCGATGCAGGAAGGATTGGTCTTATGTAAGACCTCGTGCCACCTAATTAAAATGGGAGTGTTGGGTTGGTTGACCCAGGATGTGATAAGACTTACCTTCCCTTTACAACCTAGAACAATGAGGTCTTACTGTTCACTTGATGTAGGTTTGCCTATAATGAAAGTACCAGGGCCTTGTCGTGTTTTATATAAACACATTCCCTAGGAAACTGATGTAGGTTTGCCTATAATGAAAGTACCAGGGCCTTGTCTTGTTTTATGTAAACACATTCCCTAGGAAACTGATGTTTGACTTTAGAAAATCTTTCTTTAGCAACATGCCTAGTGTGCCTAGCAAGCCTTTATGAGCCACTTCTTCCATTACTTTCCTTATGATTTCTTCA
>LPNX010269025.1:63348-118914 GCA_001517045.1 Pseudotsuga menziesii | reverse complement strand
AATGCAATATTATTATTTCCCACGACGTTTAAAAAAAACTTATTTTACCAAAATCGTAAAATTAGTCGGGCTTCAACAGTCAACGATTGGTTTAATGATAGAATGCTGGGATCTCCAAAAAACGTGTGCCATAAAAGACTAAAGTTAAAACTAAACCGGATCTCCAAATTCCTTTTGCGTCCAATGTCATTTTCGTGGTGCGTGCTTTTTCCTTCACCGACAAGTCCGACCGAGGAGTTAGGGCCAAGTATGCCCGAGTCATGGCGAGTGGGTGAGTTTCAACAGCGAATGGGCGATTTTCAGCAGTTACCCGAGTCTTTGGCGAGTTCCCTGCGAGTACCCGGGGTGGAGGTCGACTCGTTGAAACTCGCGAGTCTGCCTGAGTACCCGCCGAGTCATGCTTCACTGCTATACTCCCACTTTCTCTATCTTAAACATTGAATTGTTATCATTGTGTCTCCTACAACTACCAAAGTTCCTTTGTAGTAATTTATGAATATTTTTATTGTTGGTAGGTCTGTGCCTATATATATATATATATTTTTTGCATATGTTATGTTAATGCATTTATTGCTTATTAGCTTACCGTGCTATAATATGATAATTTAGTGGACATTGTTTTTCAAATTTTTATTTATTGGTTGGTCTAATCGATATGGTTGTGTAGCTATTCGTTTGGATTGTTTAACTCTTGATTTGATCTCACTTTATTTGTTAGGGTTGTGTATGTATTGAATATTAGGGATTAGAAGGTTGGCACAGCTTTAGAGCCAACATTTGGGGGGAATTCACATAAAAATTGTGAAGGACTTTTGTAGAGAAGAGAGTCGTTCCATCGGACAACAGAAGCCATTAGTTTAAGGCAAGTGTTTTTACTGCGCATGGTATCCATTGTTGTTAATAACTTATTGCATTATTCTAGGCAAAAGAGGTTGAATTTGGTTAGGAGGCTTTAATCAAAAGGGGTAGTTCATCAAGCAAAGGACCATGGGATGCAATGCTTGGTGAAAATCGCCTGATTTGTTCTTAGCTAAAAAAAGCAAATGGAGTTGTCAACTCTCATTGAGCAAAGGGACTATTTTAATCATTCAACAAAGGGCCGCTAATGGAAAGCGGAATTTTTCTTTTAAGGCAACATTGAGCAAAGGGAAGAGGACCAATGCTTAATGTACTATTGCACGATGAGAGCACCCATTCTAGTGCTTGGTGAAGGTGCAAGTGGGCTAACCTTCTAAACATTGAGCAAAGATAAGGTTACTTTTCACTAAACATAGTATCAAATTGACATGATAGAGTGTTGACTTGGCTAAGTATGGGATCGTTGATAAAAAAGGGTAGAGGACTTTCTTTCTGGGAAGGAGGCAAAGGAAGGATCATTTGCTTTACAAAGGAGTTAAATTCTCATCTTGCCAATTGCTGAGCAAAGCACAAGTCAAGTTACTAAGCAAATAAATCTTAGTTTTCACTGATCAAAGGAAGAAAACAAGCAAGCCATTCATTTTGGATTGGGATTTGAGCTTGAAGTAAGATTCTCAAAAACTTGATGTAAAAACCCTAGTGAGAAAAAGGAGAGTGACAAGTAGACATTTCCCAATGGATTTATCCTCTTGAAGTTGGCATGTAAAAAACTTTGTATGGGAATCTCAAGAAGAGAGAGCGGAAGGAAAGTGGATTATTCCCAGCAGATTTTTCCTCTAGTAGGCGACATGTAGAAAAATTTGGTCAAGAAACCTCGATGGAGAGGAAAACTTGGTGGGAGGTGTTACCTCCCAAACCTGAACTTCAAGTGGCAAAATCCTAAAACATGAGTGCAGCCTTAAAGGAACTTAGGAAGGCTGTTGACTGTAACCACAACCCTTCCTCCTCCTTTATGTCGGCTCTCCTTTGGCTCAAGGGGGTTTTGTTGATTTCTTAGCATTAGCATGAATTCTTTAAAATTTTGCAGACTGTAAGATAACAAAAGACAAGTGCAAAGGAAACATCAACAACATCACACACATTGAACACAAATAGTTTTTCACGCGGAAACCTTTAAAGGACAAAAACCCCAAAAGCATTAGTAATTCATTTCTTTTATGAGATGACTTAGTTTCTCAATAATTCTCAAACCCTAATGGGTTTGTACCATAGATAAAAAATCCACGTAAATGTATTTCATACAAAAAATCAGATTAGGGCTTTCAAACCTAATTCTTCTAGCTGCCCGAAACTTCCAGAATGGTTGCCCAAAATTTATTCTGCCTGCCCGGATCTACCCGGATCTACCCAGACTATGACCGAGCCTGCCCAAGATCCCTGTGCAATCCCGGTCAGCTTGCCCATGATCACGGTTAGCCTGCCCGTGATCCTGTTAGCCTGCCCGAACAACCTGGTGCTGCCCAGAACTCTCTGTTTGCTGCCTGAGCCATCTTTTCAAGCCCTCATTCCAAGCCCTGTCTTTTTGCCCGGATCTCTATCTGCCCTGCCCGAAACTTGAATGCTGATGTCTGAATAGTAGAGGGCTGCCCGTGAACAAGTCAGACCTGCCCGAAGTTTGCCTAGATAGTAAAAGGGCCGCCCAAGTACAAGAAAGGTCTGCCCAAGGCCTCCTATGGCTGCCCAAGCTGACAAATAGGCTACCCAAGCTGTGAAGTAGACTGCCCGAGAAGTATACAGGCTTCCTGTGAACTGTCTGCTGCCCGGAATACCTTCTGTGGTTGCTGGTGAAGAGCAGACGGCTGCCCGTGGCTTCTATGAGCAGATTAGGGCTGCTGGTGTAGGATGCCAGATTGCCCGTTAGAGATTGCTCCCCGAGAGGTGTGATAGCAAGCAACTCGTGAACAATAGCAGGCTGCCTGTGGAGTAGACTGAGCAATACCTTCTGTTGTGGAGATTGGGATGCCCGAAATTGTTTGTGGCTGCCCGGAAACCTGTTGGTAGCTGCTGCTGTTGACATGGACTAGCAGTGAGGGTAGAATCAGTTGACTGCTGCTGCCCGTGGGTTCCAACAATAGCTAGGCCACCTATGTAGTATATTAGCTGCTGCTCTAGGTTGCCCGAAAAGAAGTGTGCTAGGGTGAAACCTTAGGTCTGTTGATTGTTCACTTGAGAGATGGGAAACACTAACTGCTTAGGGTTACTGCCGTGGAGAAAGTGAGATCTACAGTGATGCCCTAGTTTCTTAGGGTGAGACTGTAGCAAAAATGTGAAGATGCCCTAGCTAGAAACCTCCATGCTAGGGCATAAACCAAAAACTTCTCTTCCTTCAAAACCGGCGAAAACCTCTTTTGGGAGTAGCTTCGAGTTGAAGTTTTAGTGTATGTAATAATGAAATGGATTGATCTTCTTTTATAGGGTTTGAATCACTTGTAAGTGGACTAAAACTCAAAAGAACAAAATAATATTATTTTATTCTTTTATCTTTTTGACTTTTACCTTTAGTGGTACTAAAGGTATTTTTGCACTTTCACTTGGACGCCTTAGTGGTCTAAGGGTCCTCATGTATTTTTGACTTTTACCTTTAGCCTTCTTCAAGTGCCCTGTGGTCAAAACAAGTGGTCAAGGTGGTCCTTCATCTCTACTCAAAGTACATCATCATAAATAGAGAGAATTACTAATGCTTTTATCTCACACTCCATGTGACACCAAGATTGGGTACTAGGGGTCTTAGCCAAGGGTAGCTAAGCCTTGGAGAAGATCACAAAGGCCACAAATCGAGGGTCAGAGTGCCTCACATGCCCAAACCCGGTCTAGGACTTATAGTGATATCCTGGTAGCAGACCGGTTGCCTCAGCCATAGGCTGCATAATTTGACCCCAAGGTCAAATACTTGGTAATAGATCAAGCGCCTCCATTCTTTCGGAGAATGGCCCTCAGCCCTAGGCTAAGTTCCCCAGTACTAGACTGGGTCATATTCCTGGTAACTGACCAGGTGCCTCCGTTCAAAGAATGGCCACTTAGCTCTAGGTTGAGTCCCCTAGTGCTGGACTGATTCCACATCCTGGTCCCTAACCAGATGTCTCCATTCAACAGAATGGTCACTCAGATCTAGGCCGAGTCCCCCAGTGCTGGATTGGTTCCACATCCTTGTCCCTGACCAGATGTTTGCATTCAACAGAATGGTCACTTATCTCTAGGTTGAGTCCCCAGTGTTGGACTGGTTCCACATCTTGGTCCCTTACCAGATGTCTCCATTCAACAGAATGACTACTCAACTCAAGGTTGAGTCGCCCAGTGCCGAACTGGTTCCACATCCTAGTCCTTGACTAGATGTCTCCATTCAACGGAATGGCTACTCAACTCAAGGTTGAGTCCCCTAGTGCTGGACTAGTTCCACATCCTGGTCCTTGGCCAGATGTTCCATTCCAAGGAATGGCTACTCAACACAAGGCTGAGTTCCCCCAGTGCAAGACTGGTTCCACATCTTGGTCCTTGACCAGATGTTCCCATTCTCCTAAGAGAATGGTTCTCGATGCTGCACAAGAAAAATCAACACTCCCTCTTAGCGGGAGGTATTCTCTGCCATGCCTAGCTTGTCACGGAAGTACACAAACTTTGTTGTCGTCAGGGGCTTGGTCAGAACATCTGCAATCTGTTCATCTGTACGGATGTACTGTAACTTCAGAGTGCCTCTCTAAACCAGGTCTTTGACGAAATGATACTTCATTTCAATGTGTTTTGATCTATCGTGAAACACCAGAATTTCTAAAAGCTTAATGCCACTCAGATTATCATTATGGATAATTGTAGAGTCAAGCTTTCCACCAAACATATCAGAGAATAGTTTCTTGAGCCAAACTGCGTCCTTGCAAGCATCACTTTGCAGTGATATACATTGCTTTCGCGGTATTCTGAGCCATGGAGCCTTGTTTCCTGCTGGACCAAGAGACCATTGCAGATCTCATACTGAAACAGTAACTAGACGTACTTTTCTGGTCTACTGCACTGCCAGCCCAATCTGAGTAATAGATATATGATCTCGTGTGTATGAGATACATTAGGGATCCAATAAGCTGTTGATACATAGTAGTGTCCACATCCTTTGAACTAGTGGCCGAGTCTTGCAACTTCTTCTAGTTGGTTGTCAAAAATATGCTCAAGGACTTGCAGTCCTGCATTCCAAAACTCAGTACAATATCAACTACATACTTCCCTTATGTTAGGAAGATCTCACCTGGCTTTTGGCAGACTTCAAGGACAAGATCCTTCATTTCAAATTCAGAGGTTAGCTCCCTCTGACACTGAGCTATCAGCTGTTCCTCTCTAGTAAGGAACAAGTCATCCACATACACGACTAGGATCAAGATAAGGTTGTAAACAACCTGTTGATTTGTTGTTTCTTTGTATGTGGAAGATTCAACATTAATAAGCTGACTCATAAGTCTTGAATAACTCTGAGGTCTTATACTTTCTCTGAAAGTCTTGGGAGAAGCTTTATGCTTCTCAGCTTCTTGTACCGCTTCTCGGTACCTAGCAAGTCGCCTTTTTGGAAGGAGGGGCCTCAAGTAGTTCTTCTGGCGGACTTTCAGGCACTTCAGGTACATCGGGAATTTGAGTAACAAATTCTTCTTCCTCCCTCTGAACTTCTGAGTGTGGGATCTTCAGCGTCCTTTGGAAGCTCTCTTTTTATTCTTGTCTGATTTTTAATTAGAGCGTTGAACTCTTTGACCCAAGATTTCCAAGAGTGATCATAGTACAAGCACCCACTCAAGGAGGGTGAGGACATAGGCCAATAAATGTCAGAGTGAATCAAATCCAATAAGCCTTTAGATCTATTCTTGCTTCTGGAGAAAGGTTTCTTAGTGTTCTTACCTAGAGCACAGCCTTTGCAAATACCTTCATGTTTGGAAGACATCTCTGGCATACCTGTAACCATCTTCTGTAGGGCTGGAAGAGCTGTATAATGAAGGTGTTCAAACCTTTGATGCCACAACTCACATGGGTCAGCTGTGTGATTAACCAAGGCTTGTGTGGAATTTTCGGAAGCCTTATAGAGACCTCTCTCTTGAACCCCAATCTGTACAACTAAGCTTAGTTTCTCATTCTTTGCCCACAGTAGGACCTTTTCCACGAAGAGGACTCTGTAGCCCTTGTTCTGTAGGCCAACAACAAAGAGAAGGTTTTTCTTCAAACCAAGAGCATATAAGACATTATCAATATGCAAGACCGTACCTGAATCAAGTTGAAGTGAAGTTGAGACAACTGCTTTAATCTTGTAAGTGGAGTCATGTTCAAGTTCCACTTGAGTGGTGAACTTCTTCTTTCTGTAGTAGGTGAGTGCTCCGCAATTACCTGTCATATGTCTGGAGGCACCACTATCTACTAGCCAGAAGTTAGCACTGTCAGTGATAGATCCAGAAAGAGCAGAGATCAGGTAGTATTCCCTTTTAGGTTCATCATCTTTGGTAGCATGGATATTCTTCTTCTTCTTCTTCTGTAGTAGAAGCTTGGAAACTCCTTTTGAACTTCCTCTTGGGCTGCCTACAATCCTTAGCAAAGTGCCCAAACTTGTGACAATTATAACATTCAACTTTTGAAACATCAATGTGCTTACCTTGTGGTTTCTTTCCCTTCTTTTGCTAAAAGGAGGGTTTTTTGAACTTCCTTGTCTTAGTTGTAAGAGCAAGGTTTCCTTCCTTAGTGTTAATTGTCTTGCCTGAAACTCTTCCTTCTTCTTCCAAGCAATCATGCCAAAGTCTAACAAAGTTTGGCTGTTTTTCATGTCCGCTCATTGATGCCAAAAAGGTTTCCCAAGAGTTTGGGAGACCATAAACTAAAGTTTGTACAAGGTCGTCATCATCCACGGTAATACCAATAGCAGTTGGTCTCTTACCTGTGCAATCTTTGTGAAGAAAGATCCAACTCCTTCATCCATGTTCATCTTCAGTGTTCGAAGCCTTTTCTTCAAAACTCTCTTCTGACTAGGAGCCTTATTTTCATATAGGTTCGTCAAGGTGTCAAAGCATTCTTTGGCAGTCTTCAATGATGTAATGTTGGGCATCAAGGCTTCCTTGATAGAGTCATAGATGATCCTTCTAGCCTCTGCTTTTTTCTTTCTTGAAAGCAGTCCTACCAACATTAGATGTTGGTTCTTCTATGGTGTTAAACACCAAGTCATCAAGGTCATTTTCCTCGAGTATGGATGTGAGCGTAGCCTTCCAAGATTTGTAGTTCCTTGAACCTTCAAGCTTCTCTTTCGGTCTGAAAATGTTGGTAGCCATCTCTGCTGCTAGTCAATTGTCAAGTCTACAGTGTCCCAAGGTTTAGGAAGACAACAATAATCAACCTCTTACTTGTCACGTCCCCAAGCCTCCGATCGGCAAAGAGGACGCGATCTAATGGCTATAACAGACTGGGCTAACCGCCCATGAACATGTACAGGCTTAAAATTTCATAAAACAAAATGCTGAAAGAGAGAATGCATTGCAGTATAACATGCCTAAATGCAATTCATTTAACATACACAACTATAATTAATTATCCTTGCACAGCGGAATCAGCATGCATTTAGACAAGCATTCTTCAACATGCTCATCATTTTCATTAATAGAAATATAGTTGCAGAGGTAAAATACACAAGATCACTTATCTTATGAACGCTTTGCTCCGCAACCAGCTACGTCGCTGCAACATTCCACCCAACCATAGGCCAGCGTGCTCATCAATCTCTCAACAACGCTGCCACCCCCGAGCTGGGCATGATTCTCCAAGGAATAAGGGAACTAGCAGGCTGACACATAGCCAAAGATGTCCAAAACGCACAGCCAAGCCAACAGAGTTGGGTTTATCAGGCCATTAAGGAGCTGGAGAAGGCAAATTGCTAAGCTGGTGAGCTCATTACAGAGCCAAGAACACCCACACCAAAACTAGCCTGACCTCTAAGACACCCATCCACACCCAACATAAGGAATCAGTCCCTTCTCTGCTACACAGTGCCTCAGGCCCTGCATTCCCTTCCAGTGCTATTCAGGAGTGATGGAGAAGAAGGCCAGCCCTCTAGTTTTGTCTGTGTGGTTTCTAGCACCAGGTTTATCAAGCAACCAAGCCAAAATCCTTACTCCTCACACAGTCCAAAGGCCAACCATTGCACTCAGGCAATCAATTTAGCTAACACAGCTTGAATAATAAAAACGAATTACACAGCCCCATACGTAACAGCAAAACGGCTCACAACATGGGGGAAAACACACAGTCCTGAAGCTTATCAGTGAACACAACTCACAGCAGGGGAAAAACGCCCCAAATAGTCTGTGCGTGAGACCATTAGTCAGTGAGACAACCAAAAACGTGAATGGCTCTTCACAGCCATGGTAAAAACACATGAAACTTCCAAAAACGTGAATGGAAAATGCACCAGCAGCTCCAAAAACATGAGGAAGACAACCCAGTTCCCAGCACTACAAAAACGACCTCCCATCCATGGGAAAAATGAACCCAACAATCAAAATCGTGGAAATGAAAGACACAGGAAAAACTCCAGCTGCTCCCAAAAGCCCCAACGTGAAGGAGAATGGTGAGGAAAATGAAAAACGTGTATGCATAGCAGAATGGCATACGTTTTTGGGCATTTTCCTTGCCAAAGAAGTCAAAACACGTTTTTCAAAAATGGGTCTCTGCCCAATTCGAATTTGGTTGCCCATACTCTTCCCATTCCATGCAATAACTAACTCAACCACATTCTGGCAGAAATAAATGATTTGGGGAAAAAGACAAGAAAGGTATTTGACAGTTTGATGGGTTTTCTCATAGACATTTGGTTTTTCCCCATTGGCCCATAGGTTAAATATTTCACCCCCCTTATCCTTAGAAAATCATGCCCCATTCGATTTATTTGCCGCGACCGTAGCTGGTTGTGTCCATTAATTAATTATGATGCATATTTACATGACGGCCAACATATTATATGCCGCATGCCCCGATAGACCTTCGGTGACAAAATTAAATCCAAAACATAGCATTACCGATCAATGGCGGGGCCTTGGCCTTTAGCTACACACCATGATCATTACAATATATACATCATATACATCTAATGTAACGGGGTCAAAACCGGGGCATTACATTACTGGGTCTTCGTATGCTAAGCTCTGATACCATGTTGAATTTTTAGCATTAGCATGAATTCATTAAAATTTTGCAGATTGTAAGATAACAAAAGACAAGTGCAGGAGAAACATCAACAACATCACACACATTGAACACAATAGTTTTTTACGGGGAAACCTTTAAAGGACAAAAACCCCAAAAGCATTAGTAATTCATCTCTTAAATGAGATGATTGAGTTTCTCAATAATTCTCAAACATTAATGGGTTTGTACCACAGATAAAAAATCCACGTAAATGTATTTCATACAAAAAATCGGATTAGGGATTTCTTCCCTAATTCTTCTAGTTGCCTGAAACTTCTTGAATCGCTGCCCGAAATTTATTCTGCCTGCCCGGATCTGTCCAGACCGTGACTAAGTTTGCCTGAGATCCCTGTGTGATCCTGGTCAGCCTGCTTGTCATCACGGTCAACCTTCTCGTGATCCCATCAGCCTGCTCGAACAACCCGCTGCTACTCGGAACTCTCTATCTGCTGCTCGAGTCCTCTTTCCGAGCCCTGTCTTCCTGCTCGAATCTCTGTCTGCCTTGCCCGAAACTTGAATGCTGATGTTTGAACAGTAGAGGGCTGCTCGAGAACAAGTCAGACCTGCCCGAAGTCTACCCAGACAGCAAAAGGGTTGCTCGAGTACAAGATAGGTCTGCGCAAAGTCTCCTGTGGCTGACCAAGCTGAGGAATAGGCTACCCAAGCTGTGAAGTAGACTGCTCGAGAAGTATACAAGCTTCTTGTGAACAGTCTGCTGTCCGGAATACCTTTTGTGGTTGCTTGTGAAGAGGAGATGGTTGCCCGTGGCTTCTATGGGCAGATTAGGGCTTTTGGTGTAGGATACCAAACTGCCCGTGACAGATTGTTGCTCGAGAGGTGTGATAGCAGACAATCGGTGAACAATAGCAGGCTGCCCGCGGAGCAGACTGAATTTGTTGTGGAGATAAGGTTTCCCGAAAATCTGTTGGTAGTTGTTGCTGTTGACATGGACTAGCAGCGAGGGTAGAATTAGTTGACTGCTGCTGCCCGTGGGTCCCAACAATAGCTAGGCCACCTCTGTAGTATGTTAGCTGCTACTCTAGGCTTCCCAGAAAGAAAAAGTGTGCTAGGGTGAAACCCTAGGTCTGTTGACTATTCACCTGAGAGATGGGAAACCCTAGCTGCTTAGGGTTATTGCTGTGGAGAAAGTGAGATATATAGTGATGCCCTAGTTACTTAGGGTGAGACTGTAATAAAAGTGTGAAGATGGAGATGCCATAGCTAGAAACCTCCATGCTAGGGCATAAACCAAAAACTTCTCTTCCTTCAAAACTAGCGAAAACCTCTTTTGGGAGCAGCTCCAAGTTGAAGTTTCAGTGTATGTAATAATGAAATGGATTGATCTTCTTTTATAGCCTTTGAATCACTTGTAAGTGGACCAAAACTCAAAAGAACAAAATAATATTATTTTATTCTTTTATTTTTTTGACTTTTACCTTTAGTGGTACTAAAGTTCTTTTTGCACTTTCACTTGGACTCCTTAGTGGTCTAAGGGTCCTCATGTATTTTTGACTTTTACCTTTAGCCTTCTTCAAGTGCCCTGTGGTCAAAACAAGTTGTCAAGGTGGTCCTTCATCCCCCCTAAAAGTACATCATCATAAATAGAGAGAATTACTAATGCTTTTATCTCACACTCCATGTGACACCAAGATCGGGTACTAGGTGTCTTAACCAAGGGTAGCTAAGCCTTGGAGAAGATCACAAAGCCCACAGATCGAGGGTCAGAGTGCCTCACATTCCCAGACCTGGTCTAGGACTTATAGTGATATCCTAGTAACAGACCAGGTGCCTCAGCCATAGGCTGCATAATTTGACCCAAGGTCAAATACTTGGTAACAGACCAAGCGCCTCCATTCTCTTGGAGAATGGCCCTCAGCGCTAGGCTGAGTTCCCCAGTACTAGACTGGGTCATATTCTTGGTAACTGACTAGGTGCCTCCATTCAAAGAATGGCCAGTCATCTCTAGGTTGAGTCCCCCAGTGCTGGATTGGTTCCACATCCTGGTCCCTGACCAGATGTCTCCATTCAACCGAATGGTCACTCAGCTATAGGCTGAGTCGCCTAGTGCTGGACTGGTTCCACATCCTGGTCCTCTGACCAGATGTCTCCATTCAACAGAATGGTCACTCAACTCTAGGCTGAGTCCCCCATTGTTGGATTGGTTCCACATCCTAGTCCCTGACCAGATGTCTCCATTCAATAGAATGGATACTCAACTGGTTCCACATCCTAGTCCCTGACTAGATGTCTCCATTCAACAGAATGGCTACTCAACTCAAGGTTGAGTCCCCCAGTGCTGGATTGGTTCCACATCTTGGTCCTTGGCCAGATTTTCCATTCCGAGGAATGGCTACTTAGCACAAGGCTGAGTTCCCCCAGTGCAAGACTGGTTTAACATCCTGGTCCTTGATCAGATGTCCCCATTCTCCTAAGAAAATGGCTCTCGATGCTGCACAGGAAAAATCAACAGGTTTCCCTAAGTAAATCTATGACATCCTTTAGATTGAAGTGGATGGTGTGTTGCTAAGACCAGTGCCGATCCAAGTGTTTTGGAGTCCAGGAATACAAACAAGGAGGGATTAGAATGTATTCTAAGATGAAAGGAATGAATTAAGAAAGCTTCATATATACTTGCTTGTACCTTCACTTTCACCTACATGATGTTGAACTAGGGTTAGAGTGGTTTGCCCTATCAATCCAACCACGAGGAACAAATGGAGAGAGATTCCCTTTACATTGAGGTATAGCTCAATCTCCTTTAAAAATAATATAATAATTATGGTTCTAGATCCACAAATCTCTCCATGGAATTCTAATAAAATACTATATGGAATTATAATTAAATACTTTTCCACTTCTTAGATCCATGTTTTCCACCAAGGGATACAATAAAATAACCTGAGTGGTTTATAGATCCATTCTTTTCTCCAAGTATGATCATAAGATATACTAGATCTACAAATTTAATTGTACATGAGAATTAAGTGTTGAATTTTAGCGTTAGCATGAATACTTTTAAAATTTGCAGACTATCAGATAACAAATGACAAGTGCAGTAAAAAAAACATGAACACATCAAAACACTGAACACAAGAGTTTTTCACTAGGGAAACCTTTAAAGGACAAAATCCCAAATTCATTAGCAATTCATCTCTGAAAATGAGATGGCTGAGTTTTCAAATATTCTCAAACCCTAATGAGTTTGATCCACAGATAAAATTCACAATTGATGAATTAAGAAGAATCCAAATTAGGGCATAAAGCCCGAATTCCTTTTAGCTGCCCAAAAATCTAGATCTGCTCGGACTTCACAACTGCCTGCTCCGATTTTCTCTCCTGCCCGGGCCAGTTTTAGACCTGCTCGAGCCCTGTCCAGATCCCTCTGCTACCGCCCAGGCCCTATCGGTCTCCTTCTGCTGCTGCCCAGGCCCTATCGATCTCCTTTTGCTGCTGCTTGAGCCTTGCTGGGCTTGTTTGCTTTTGCCCGGAGATCATCCCGGAACTGTCGGAGGCCTGTTAAGACCTGCTGTGGGTGCCTGGAGACACTAGCAAGTTGCCCGGAGCCTTGGTAGGGCCTGCTGTGGGTGCTCAGAGGAACTAGTAGGCTGCCCCGAGAGTGTTAGGGCTTGTTGTGGGTGCTCGGAGGAACTAGCAGGTTGCCTCGAGAGTGCTAGGGACTGCTGTAGGTGCCCGTGGGCACTGGCAGCCTACCCGAGGGTGAGGAGAGAGCTGCCGAGGGAGGAGGGGAGCTGTCAAGGCTTCTAACAGTCTGCCCGTGGAGGAAAATCAACTGCCTATGAAGAAATACCAGCTAGCCGTGAAGATAAACAGGGCTAGGGTAAAACCCTAGCTCGTGAAGAAGGAGAATATGCTGCTGCTGATCTTCTTCGTGAGTGAAACGCTAGGTTAGGGTTGCTGCAATAAGAATGGGTGCCCTAGCTACAATCCTCCATGCTAGGGCATAACCATAAAAAAAATCTTCTCCTTCAAAAACTAGTGAATGTCTTCGTTGGAGTAGTTGAGAGCGTGTAATCAAGTGTGTGTAATAATGAAATGGGATGATCCTCTTTTATAGCCTTTGAGTCACCCGTGAGTGGACCAAGACTCAAAAGAACAAAATAATATTATTTTATTACTTTGACTTTCACCTTTAGTGGTACTAAAGGTCTTTTTGCACTTTCACTTTGACTAAAGGTCTTTTTTCACTTTCATTAAAGGTTCTTATGTATTTTTGACTTTTACTTAGCCTTCTTCAAGTGCCCCTGTGGTCAAAACAAGTTGTCAAGGTGGTCCTTCATCCCCACTCAAAGTGCATCATCATAAACAAAGAGAATTACTAAGGCTTTTATCTCGCACTCCATGTGCCACCAAGATCGGGTACTAAGGTGTCTTAACCAAGGGTAGCTAATCCTTGGAGAAGATCACAAAGCCCACAGATCGAGGGTCAGAGTGTCACACATGCCCAGACCCGGTCTAAGGCTTATAGTGTTATCCTGGTAATTGACCAGGTGCCTCAGACATAAGCTGCATAATTTGAAGGTCAAATACTTGGTAACAGACCAAGCTCCTCCATTCTCCCGGAGAATGGCCCTTAGCCCTGGGCTGAGTCCCTAGTCTCGGACTAGGTTAAATTCCTAGTAACTGACCAGGTTCCTCCATTCAAAGAATGGCCACTCAATTCTAGGTTGAGTCCCCTAGTGCTAGACTGGTTCCATATCCTGGTCTCGGACCAGATGTCTCCGTTCAACAGAATGGTCACTCAACTCAAGGTTGAGTCTCCCAATGCTGGACTGGTTCTACATCCTGGTCCCTGACCAGATGTCTCCATTCTCCTAAGAGAATGGCTCTCGATGCTGCTTAGGAAAAATCAACATTAAGGACATCTGAAAGATGGACATTCCTCCCTACTTCGAATGCCAAGTGTCTTCATTGAGGATAGGGCATTCTCCATTCATGCTAATAAAATTCATCAAAGGTGTCTTTCATGGGTTAATAATGGCAATGCGTCCTCATTAAAACTCTTCAAATTATAACTTCCTCAAGCTTTGGAACATGAGCTGACTGTTAGATGCTTTCCCTAAAGCTAGGACATTCCTCAAATCAAGGAGTTAATCCAACTAAATCCTTAAATGGTGGATTCAGTATGGATACATGTGCAAGATAGTATTTGATCCATGTGCCATGAACCATATTTCCTTAAAATATGCCAAATTAGTGGAATGTTCCTCCTAAATCAGCCTCAACTTCCACCTTAGGTACTTCAATAGGTGGAACACTTTTCCTCTTCCTGATGCATTGAAGACTCAGACTATGCCAAAATCCCTCTCTTGGATGGAGTGTCCGAGGACTGTGTGCACATTCTTTCTTTAGTAGTGCCTTGGATGCTTCCTTTTGAAACTCCTTGACATTGTTTTTAAGAGTTTCAATTGCCCTTGGATATTTACAGCTAGGATGCACTTCATGTTATGCAGGAACAGAGTGCAACTCCCCTAACTGCTGGCTGATTGAAAGCTAGCTCTAAAACTGTTCTGTAGTAGTGCCTTTCCTGCCACTGTCAATCTTTCTCAGAACAGATCCGAATAGTCTTCTATTATGCTGGGGTTGAGGTACCAAGTAGAAACAACTGAAATTCCCCTAAAAGTCGCATAAAGGGAGTGAGATGGGGCATCTCATATCTCATCCAAGTTCACAAATCCACATAAAGGCATTAGAGCACATCAGAGATGAGGGTAAAAATTGCTGGTCCAGGGTGAAAACAAAAACCCTTCCCTGTTCAAAATGACAGCATCTTTGGATCAAGTAAGACCCTTCTGTTGCATGATTTCCACATGTAGTTTATTAGAAGAGTTTTGGTGAATTTTTATCAGCATTAAGTGCTGTCTATGCACTAGGGTTACCATCAATTTGAATTTAGGAATTGTATCAATGTTGGGGAATTTGATCTTGCCAAGGACTGGTTGAAGATGCTCTCAATCTTATTTGCAACTGCTTAGTAATAGATTTTGTCACTTGAATGTCCAAAGTATCCCACAAATCTGTTCTATCCAAAAGTGAGTATGGATTTGCGTCCATAAAGTGCTAATGACTGCCAAGCTGAATAAGGAAGGTCTGTTGTGATCACATGAGAAAAACTCAAGTCTAGCTGCTGTAAATACGCGTTGGGCCAAACGTATTGCTCCAATACTGTTGGTCATATCGGGGGTGAAGGATCCATTCAATCCACAAAGCTGCACCCAAATTCTCCGTTCTGGAAATGATAATATATAATCATTTTGTTATCAGTTACTATGCAAAGAAGTCTAGATTTGGTCAAAGGAATACTCAGGCATGAAAACAAGCCTAAAAGAGTATTACAGAGCATTTGAGATAAATTTGAAATATCATCATCTTGAAGCATATACTTCTACAAGAAATGCTCCTAAGCCATTCTGGAAAATCTGCTGTAAGAATGTGCCTTGTACAGTAACTTTATGGTGTCAATATATGCGGCCATGGCTCATAAAACTTTTGAGTTTTAACCCTAAAAAGCGCATCTCTTTTTCTCAACTGTCATACTTAACCAGCCAGTGATCATGCTTTAGCAAAAGATTCTGTAGAATTTCCTTTCATTTCTTCAGGTCAGTGATATGCATAAGATTTATCTTTGTGTCTCTTTATCATCATGTGGTCTGACTGCAAGGCTGTAACTTCTTGTTATCATGTAGATCTGCACCCAAAGATCTTCCCAATAAGTATAGTCCTTCAAGCCCTTTCATGGTCCAGTGCACTGTGCCTCTCCGTTTCGGACTGGTGCTTTTCTTATCCAAGGGGGGTGTCCCTGACTGTTGCATACTATATTCTGATCTGCAAATCTGATAGAAATATAAAAAAAAACAGCGTACTTATATTTCCCCTCTGACTGTCCTAAACAGTTTAGAAGGGAGGGTAAATTGTGAAGATTAATTTCAGATAGTTTGAGACAATTTATTAGGACTTTTTGACTGAAACAAAAAGAATGGAAATACAAAAGGATGTGTATATGAGTGATTAAAGAAATCAAAATGGAAAGCAAGGAACCATCGAACATTTACCATAGATTAGATCATTAACATCCACAAAAACAAAAAGCTAACACAAAGGATAATTGAAATCTTATTACTCTTTACCAAAAGACTGTTTGCACCGTGATCGTTGATGTGGAACAGGCTGCCAATGCTCTCCTCGCCAGTAAATGCAGATGGTGGTCAGAGATGAGGATGAAAGGGTCTCTGCTCCGGTCTCAAGTGCTCTGAAAAGAATGTCTAACCCCATATCTCTGCTCTGCCTTGATTATATAGGGGCCTCCAATCCCTAATGCACCCCTCACTCATTGTCTGATCATGCATGCAAATAAGAGTGCACCCCTCCTATAATGTGTATGCATGATGAGTTATACTCCCTTTTGTTGAAGATGACCGAGGTGCACTCTACTAACTGAGAGAGCTTGGACAAGAGTGACGAGAAGGTGTTCCCCTGCACTGAAGATTACTTGGATGGTCAATGCACTTTCTAACTAAGGATTTAAGCCAAGTTCGTGCACTTGAACTAATCTCTCTTGCATGCATTGAGCATGGTGCCCTCTACTCAAGTAAACTGTTCTCCATGCATGAATAGGGCGCTCTCACTCCAACTGCCACTAAACTTTTATCCATTTGTGCTCTTACTGTCTTTGTAACTGGCCATGGCCATATAAGCCTCACTTTGCATGAGGGTTGTGAGACAAAGTTATGGGGTAGGGGGACAATGGGTTTGACCACTTTTCCGAGACATTTTGTAAGCAAATGGGATAACTTTAAGAAGTGGTTACTAAATGATTGAAACTAGTAGTAAAAGGTAGAAACGTTGCCTTAGAAGGTGTGCTAATTGACTGCAAACCTTTAAGGAATAATGCTGATCCTTGAGGGCTTCCTTGGGACTGTCAAAACCTGCACAAAAAGGGCTGCAAAACAGCAGCATATAGTTATGCAAAACCTGCCACCTAGCTTCTGATTATCACTGCAAAACCCATGTTTATTTATCCTTTGAAAAAGTCTACAAGTTAGATTGAAAACTAAATGGAAACTAGTCCTAAAAGACAGGGAATAAATAATCTTTAAGGGGCTTCTTTGAAGACTGTTAGGACAGCGAGAAGATATTCATGCGCTTGTACTTGTCTTCCCTATTGAAACCTGCCACTTGTATAGTCAAAAGAGACGTGTGATAAGGCATATTTATGGTGTAAAATAAACAGATCTAAGCATGTAAGCTGAAATAAATCATATGCATGAAAGAGAATTTGCCCTTTAAATAGATTTGCTTAACAATTTTCAATAAATAAACAGCATGCAACAAATATACTTGTGATTTTCTTTGATAAATATAGATTTAATTATTTTTCATGAATAGACTATAGAGTAACTAAAATGTTGATTTAAAGTTAATGTGGAAGCTTGAGAAAGAGAAGAAAGGTGCCAAGAAGGGGGGAAGATGGAGTCCTTGTAGATTTATTATGAGGGCCTTGCTTCAAAGGGTCAGCAAACGAGAGAGGTTGCTCAAGGCTAACCCCATCTTTCTTGATGAATGAAATAATCTGCAAAATAATCACATGCAAAGGATAGGAGTTTCCAAAGTTAAAAATACCCTGTTGGTGAATATATCGCCAAGGGTCTAAAAACAAATTATCGGATTTATCGGCGAAAATGTTGGCAAACATCGGGAATATATAGGCAAACTTTAAAAAAAACAAAATATCCTTTTTTTCATTTTTTAAACATCTAAAGCAACAATGGGGAAATGAGGCTGATATTTTTTGCTCCAAGATAATTTTTGAAATTCTCCTGGCTTGGTTCAGCTGCTGGTGGTCTCTGGACCCATTCCAGATCCAGGCTTGTGACTTCTGGATTCAGACGGTGCCTTTCTGGTGGAGTTGTGCAATCTTTTGCTCGAGGTGTCTTTGGCTGGGATTTTTTCGGTCTGGTTTTTCCTGTGACTGTTTCTTTTGGACTTGTTTCTTGGAGGGCGCTGGCAAGAACATTTTCTTTCGTGACTGGAGGTTGTTAATCATTCACGTTTTGCTCGATCTTGGAGTGCCTGGGGCTGTTTGGAGGAATCGTTGCTTTATTTGCTTGGTGTCTCGTTTTGATCTGATGGAGGAGCTAGCTCGGTGGTCGAGGACTCATCCTAAGAGCAAGAATTCCCGATCCTGGAGGCCTGGGTGCCTCATTTCTGGTGGAGGAGATCACTCGGTGGTTGAGGACAAATCCTGTTGGGATTAGCTTTGTTCATTGGAGGTGCTTTGTATTAATGTGAAAGCCTGCATTTCTTCATTTCAAGAAGTCTGGTGTTTGAATCAGATTCTGATCTTTCCAGGTTTGCATTATTTCTTTATTTTCTTTCCAGTGAAGTAATGGCCTCTGGAGGAGGCCTCCCTCCTCTTCCCCCTGAGATAGATGCTTTTAAACGTCTTATTTCTGCATGTGGGAAGAGAAAGGGCAGTTCTCTGGGGCAGTCCTTTGTGAAGAAGGCAGATATACCTTCGGTTGATCTTCCGGTAAAGCGTCCTTGTCGGACTGCCTTGAACTTAGTAGAAAGAGGACTTATTGGTCGATTCACTGGGATGTGGCCATCTTCGAAGGTTGTAGATGGATGGGTTCAACGAAATTGGAGACCATTGGTTTCAGAAGGAATTCAAAATCATCTAGTTGGCAGAGGGTACTTCGTTTTTGTTTTTGAATCAACAGATGATTGTGATTTAATCTTTCGAAATGGCCCTTATTTTATGGGTCCTCAGGGTCTTTACCTGAACAAATGGACGTTGGATTTTGATCCAACCTAGGATGTTCCTTCTGCTGTTCCTGTTTGGTTTAGACTCCCCCATCTTTCCCTCCATTGTTGGAATTCCGAGTCCTTGGAAGCTATTGGGAATACACTCGGAATTTACATTGATCGGGCAGAAAGGAAAGAGCAATATTCCCGTGCCAGGATTTATGTCGAGGTTGATTTGGAGATTGGGTTGTTCAGGAATTAGATTATGAACAACTACCTTTTAAGTGTTGGTTTTGTCATGAATATGGACATTTCGCTCGAAATTGTAAAAAAAAAATTGAATCAGAACCAGCTTTAGATAAGCTCAATCAATGGAAACAAGTCCAGAAATCAGGTTCGTCTAAGGTAAATAAAAAAGAGGCTAAGGTTGAGAGTGGAATTGTAAAGAAATCTTCTCTCCTCCCGAATGAAGTCAAGGAATCGGGGTCCCTAAATCCATTTGAGGCGTTAAGCTCAGTTGATGAGCAGATTTCTCCCATTCTGGAAGAAGGTGAAATTCAACATTCTATGGTCAATATTGAAGAAGGAATTGATACTGAACCAGTCAAACTCTTGGAGGAGGTTTGCTCACAGGACCTATCTCCCATTAGATACCCAATTTCCCCCTCTTGTGCGGATGCTCTTAAGAAGAAAGTTGAGTATTCTGGCTCCTCGGAAGAAGATGGGCAATTTGCTAAAAATTTTGGAAGGAAATCTAGAAAGGAAATTAGAGAGGAAGAAGCCGAGAGGCTCAAGATGCAGGGTAGCCAGCCTACTATTGAACTGTCTTTTGGTCGAAGTAAGTGTACTAGGCCCCAAAAGGAAGGAGCAACTCCTTGCCCCTCGGGTAAATAATGTAGATAAACTCTTGGAATTGTAGGGGTTTGGGGAACCCTCTGAAGGTTGAGGCAGTAAAAGATTTGCTAAAAATGAATCCCTCGGACATACTCCTGCTCCAAGAAACTAAGATAGAAGACGAAGCTCTTTTATCAACCAGTTGGTCCAAATGGAATAAAAATGCTGGGATTGCCGCAAGTGCTCGGGGCACTTCTGGTGGTCTTGCTACTCTTTGGTCACATGAAAATTTTCTCCTTCAATCCTCTCATTCAATGCAACATTGGATCTTCTCTGAATTACAACACCTTTCAAGTAATACTACCATCTCCCTTTTCAACCTTTATGTGCCTGTCAATTACCTTGAGAAAAAAACCTGTTGGCAATCTCTGTCTCTCTTCCTGGAAAATCATGCTTTCAGAAACATAGTTGTGGAATATTGCATTGGAACCCAAGGAGAAGCGAGGTGGTATTTTGGGTAAGGATCCATTTCTAGATACGGCTGACTCCTTGATCCATGCATTTGATTTGCTAGATCTTAAACCAAAAAAAGGGTATTTTACTTGGACGAATAACAGATTGGGATTGGCCCGTATCTTTGCTCGCTTAGACCGTTTTTTAGTGCAAAGTTCGTTGTTGGACATTGGTGTTTTATCTTCAACAATTCTACCTAAGCTTACTTCAGACCACCATCCTATTGCTCTTCTTCTGGAAAGAGAAGAAAATCTAGGTCCTTTACCTTTTCGCTTTAATCCTCTATGGGCTGAAAGGGACGGTTTGGGGACTTAATTTCTCAAGTCTGGAATCAGTTTATTGACGGCTCTCCTAGCTTCGTATGGGAGCAAAAATTGAAGCTCACAAAGGCTGCACTGAAATGGTTCAAATTGCTTCCAAATCTCCCTCGAAAAGTAGGGAAGAGGCTGTGCTGGCTCTAGCCGATACTCAGTTCGGCATGGAAAATCAGGTAATTTCTTATTCTCATTTGGCTATTGAGCAGGCTGTGCAATCTTCAGCCTCGCTTTCCTTTCGTCAGGAGGAAGTGCACTTGAGACTTAAATCTCGTAGTCTTTGGCTGCTAGCAAGTGATCAAAATTCAGCTTTTTTCCATCGGCAATACAGGTCCAGGCTATCCCGTAATCACATCTCAGAGATTTGTTCTTCTTCAGGGAAGATTATTAATGGTCAATTGCAATTGCAATCAGCTGCTAATGAGCATTTTCAGATTTTGTTTCATGAAGATAACAAAACTGACTCCGAGTTAAATTCTGAATTTCGTTCTTATATCCCCTCATTAGTCAGTCAAGAAGACAATGTAGGACTTGTGAAAATTTTCTCTGAGAAAGAAGTGGTTGATGTCATTTGGGCTATGGAACCTGATAAGGCCCCGGGGCCGGATGGATTTTCCATCCATTTCTATAGATTATGTTGGAATGTTATTAAATTTGATCTCCTCCGGATGATCTCTTCTTTTCTCAAAAAAGCCAAAATTGGAGGAAACACCAATTCCACCTTTCTAGTCTTGATACCAAAGGAAGCTAATCCTGTCTCTTTTGATAGATTCCGAACAATCTCTCTCTGTAATTCATCTTATAAAATCTTGGCCAAATTATTAGCTAATAGACTGAAACCTTTGCTAGGAGCACTAATTTCTCCTCTTAAAGGAGGGTTCGTTAAAGGCAGACTTTTAATTGATAACGTGATTCAAGTTCCAGAGGCCCTCCATTCCAGCTTCCAGAGAAAGGAGAAAGGCATGCTGATAAAACTCGATATGAAAAATGCTTTTGACAGAGTCAATCTTTCCTTCCTCTATCAAGTCTTAAGCTCTTTTGGATTTAGTGCAGAGTTCGTTGCTTTGATAAAAGCTTGCACAGACAAGCCATGGATTTCGCCGCGCTGAGTTCTTTCAAGCTTCGAGAGGGCTGCGGCAAGGGTGTCCATCGTCCCCTTTTTTGTATATTTTGATGGCGGAAGTGTTAAGTAGAAAGCTTTCTTCTGAATTGGTTGCTGGAGTTCTTCCTGGAATTAAGATTGCAAGAGGGGTGGATCCCATTAACCATGCCCTTTTTGAAGACGATTGTCTCTTATTGGGAGGGGCATCTCTCATATTGCACGGGCATTTAATTTATATTGCAAAATTATTGTTCAATCTCTGGTGCTTTGATCAATAAAAACAAGAGTGCTGTTTATGGATGGAATATTGATAGTTAGTCTCTTCAAAGAATAGCTCATTTTCTGGGCATTCCTGGTTTCGATAAATGGGATAAAATCAAGTATTTGGGGCTTCCCTCAACTTTGGGACCCAACCCTCCTTCCCTTTGGTTGGATGTGATCGGTAAAATCAAAGCTAAAATAGTCTCCTTGGGTGGGTATTGGTTAACTAAGGTGGGTAAATTGGTTTTGATTAAGTTTGTACTTTCATCCCTCCCTATATTCCAACTCTCCTTGCTTCTTGCCCCCAAGTCAATTTCTGCTCAAATCTCCAAACTCCTACGTGATTTTCTTTGGGAAGGTGGTAAAGGAAACCTTAAAAAGCTGCATTTAGTTAATTGGGAAACCCTCAAAAGACCCATTTTGGAGGGTGGTCTTCAAATACGAGATCCTGAGTTAGCTAATTTGGCTCTGGGAGGAAAGTTAGTTTGGCAACTGTTTTTAGTCAAGCACCATCCAGTCAGCATGATCTTTTGGAAGAAATACTTGAAAGGAGGTTCCTTGAGAAATATTAAGATAACTAATATACCTACAGGAAGAATAGTTTGGAATCTTTGTCGAAAAGGGTTCGTTAACATTCATTCTAAGCTATACAGAATTCCAAAAAGTGGAAAAAAGACTTTTCTTTGGGAGGATAAGATTTTAGGAAATTTTCCTCTCTCTTTTATTAATTCTATGTCAGAATTTAAGATTTGGTTAACCAACAAAGGGCTTCTCAGACTGGCAGACATATGTAATTGGGACAAAGATGGGAATTGGGCTGGCTGGGTCTTTCTTGAGACTCCGGCGCATCTTATTCCTCAACAGAATTTGCTGATTTTTAACTTAACTGGTATGGCTCCGGTTAATTGCTTTTCCAAAGATGTTTGGGGGTGGGGAAGTACAGGAAAATATTCAGTTGGTTTAGGTTTTTTTGTTCTTCAATCCTCAGGTTCTTGCTTTTCTTCAACCATTTGGAAGAATGTGTGGTCCTCCCCTTGCCTTCCAAAGGCAATTCTTTTCACTTGGCTTCTACTTCATAGTTGAGTTTTGACCGGCGAGAATCTGCAAAGGAGAGGATTTAATGGTCCGTTTAGATGCTGTTTCTGCAATAATGCAGAGGAAACAATTGACCATATCTTTATCAAGTGCGTTTTTGCTCAAAGAGTATGGGAGTTGGTTCTTCATGGTATTCCTGTTATAATTTCAAATCACGGTTTTGTGTTTTCTCTTCTCTCCTCATGGTCTAAAAGCATCCCTGGCTGTCACGAGCATTCTGGCAATTTGGGCTTCAGCAAGGAATGGAAAAAAATCTGGTTGGTAATTCCAAAATTAATTTGGTGGTCATTGTGGCTTGCCCGCAACAATTGGATCTTTAATGGCAAGATGTCTTCTCCAGGAAATGTGGCAGCAAAGTCAAAATCATATATCACTGAATTAGCTGGTAAATTTTTTCATTTGTCTGATCTTCCTGCTGTAGCTTGCGTCTGGATGGGAAACCCTATTGTTCAGAAGAAAATTCAAAATATCAAACCAAATTGCCCTCCAATCTGGCGAATTCGTTGATGTCAGAGTGAACTATTAAAGCTTTGGTCAACTTCTTCAAGAGCATGTATTTTTTTTGACGGCGCGTGAAAGGGCAATCCCAGGTTATTTGGCGCTGGGGGGTTGCTAATCTCGCCTGATAGGTTGATAGTTACTAGTTTCAGTTGGGGACTCGGTACAATGTCCAACAATCAAGTAGAGAGCTACAGTTTACTTAAACCCTGTTTGTTGGCAAAGGAGGCTGGTTTTACAAATCTTCAAGTTGATGAGGATTCTGAGCTCTTGATAAAAATGTTAAATTCTGATGGCCGTTTTAATACCCTAGCGTTGAATGTTATTTTGAAAAGAATTCGAATTATTCTGAAGGATTTCGAGCAGGTTGAATTTTTTCACATTTTGAGAGATTTAAATGGATTAGTATATTTTCTGGCAAATGTTGCCTGTCATCTGGCTCAAGGTCATCTAAGTCTTAATGGAGAAGCTAGCATTTTTCAACCTATCCCCTAAGTATCTAGAATTGTTCTTTAGATAGTCTTTACTTATTCTTTTATGGGATTATAGCAGTTCTTCTACCTATTGTAATAGGATATAAAGACATTGGTCTTTCTTGCCTTGTATAAATTCTTCAAAAATTAATAAAAAAAAATATCCGTTTTTGTTAAAAAAAGAAAAACATCTAAAGCAACAAGAATGTCAAATAAACAAATTGCCACATGAATATGGAAAGAAAACCAAGATATAAGATGTATAAGACATCTCTAGTGATACATCCCACATAAAAAATGAATCGTGTCCTATATTTTCAGTCCCCAACTCATGAATCACTAAAAAATACAATCAATGTATCTCATATACAACAAAATCAAGTAAATAAACTATTGATTACCTCTACCCCTTTTATTGGCAAAGGTATTGCTTTGGTAATCACTCTGCCTCTAGAGCTAGAAGGCCTTGGCAATATGGCCTTGGTAATATGGCCTTCTAGCTCTAGAGGTAGAGCGATTGGACTCTGTATATTTTAAATCGTTATGTATGTATATGTATTATGTATATTTTAAATTATTAAATGAGCACGGATATTTTAAAAAATGAATGTGAAACATAATTCATAAATCAATATTCATACATGTAGGTGACTCATTCCCTATATTGGGATTCTATTCATCAATAGCACCCTATGCCTCCCTCCTCTAGGCTCTAGTCCTTGCCTTTACCTAAAATCTCAAAGTTGATCCTCCGAGGGCATTAGTCAATGACTCAACACCTTACAATTTCAATCAAACTTTTTAATCCAATCTTTAAAATAAGGTAGAACAATACTCCCATGCTTAATAAGTGATTTGCTCGAGTGAAGAGTAAATTTTTATCAAGATCATGATAGGGGAGTTCAACAATCAACACGACCAACATCAAGGTACGTAGAGGGTTTGATGTTCTTGATTAAATGCCAATCCCATACTCTCATACATGATAGATTCTGGCGAAAACTTTGCAATTCTAAAGTCTTCAAAACTATTAAGTCTGTTGAATTTTGAATGGAATCTAAAATTATAATTTTTGCATGTAAAGTTCGATGAGGTTGAAATCACTCTCAAACATCTGGAAACAATTAATGGCAATGTTAAAAATTCAAGTAAAATGATAGAAAAATGAAAGATAAGGAGAATGCCACTTTTACTTTAAGGATTTAATATTACCATTTACTACGAAACAAGGCGACATTTTCGTATGGACGTGATGAAATTCTTTCTTGAACTGTCGCAAATGAGCAAAAAGAGGGCAAACAATTGTGATATTTTAAAAAAATCGCCAAAAATAGAGGAAAATATTGGTCGATGTATTGCTGATATATCGCCAGGTTGTTGGCATCACGATATAGCGCGATGTTGCCGATATATCGGCAATGTTTTTAACATAGGTACATAACATACTACCTTGGAGTAACCTACATAGCTTTGAAAATGTTTCAATGATTGAACAAGAGCATAAGCTTGTTTTTTGATGATGGCATACTTCATCTCAACATCTCTAACCAATTTACTCATGAAAGCTATAGGTTGATCTAAGTTTTCATCATTTGTTTGCAGCAAGACCCCAACAGTTGTATCTTCGGAAACAAAGGAAAATATTTCGAAGTCCTAGGAATAGTCTAGATTGACTAGGACAAGAGTTGAGGCAATGGATTGTTTGATGAATTCAAGAGCCTTCTACATTCCTCACTCCTTAAGAATGCTTGATGTTAGTTTTTGTAGCTCAATAGGTACTTCTATGTTGGGAGTGTCTAACAACATAGAAGGAGCTGAGATGATTTGTGGACATACATTGTAAAGGTGGATGCATTACACCTCTTGTAAATGGTTTTAGTTGGCCCATGGTATTGGAAGGCCCATGGTATTTACATAAAGTGAAGTTATAAAAGGTGTCTAAGGAGAGTTTTCTAATTACCACAGTGTCAAGAGTGAGTGATATCTCTTGTGGTGGTCATATTACAATTTTTCTAGGGTAAATCCTTGTGTATCTTGTGTGGATGCTATTTGTTTCTAATGTGCATTTATATGGTCGTTAGACAACGTATTTTTAGTTTTGATGTTTATAGTTATTTGCTATGTTGTAACTGAAGAAAACATTAAAGAAGCTGTAAAGCAAGGGTTTAAACATAAAATTTCACATGGTATTAGAGCGGGACTGAGGGACTTCCACAAGATTGAGAAAGAAATGGAAACTTCAAATCTCAGGTGAGTTTGTGTGAAGCCAGCCAACTACTACAGCCTGTGGTGGAGCCGCCAAAGTGTAGACATGTTGGTGCAAGCATGCTGGAGTGTGGATCTGTGAAGTGTGAGTTGGGCGTGGAATAACGGGTTGACGGTGTGGGAAGTTGCCATAGTAGTGGAGACGACATCGTAACACTGGCCGTCGGCATGGGTAGGCGCGAGTCTGAGAAGTGTCGATGTGAAGGTAACATTGGGGAAGCGAGAGGAGTGCTGGTACTGGAGGTTGCCGCTAGTAGCAACGAGTGGGAAAGCTGCAACAAAAGTTCGCATGACCGCATATCGTGGATCGAGCACTAGGGTGTGAAGATAGGTGACAAGAGGAGCTCGCAAAGGTGGGCGTGATTTTGAGCTTGCAGATCTGTTTGGGAGGAGGTTGAGCCACCTAGAGACTGCTGGAGATTAGGCAGTGGGCTGAGCTCGCATCACGAACGGTGATTGCTAGGTTAGAGATCGAGTTGAATGCAGGCCTGTCGGGGACGTGATGGGGAAGTTTGTTGCAGTCTAGACTCAACCACATGCATCCAAAGGTAGGGGTCAAGACGCAAGTCAGATTGAACTTAGTTAGGGGTCCTGCTGGTGTGAGAGTATCCGCGTAGCACACTAGTGCGAGGAGAGACCTTCTGTATCGACTCTTGTGTATCGTGACAACGTGCTGTGCCGAGGACAGTTAACTGTGATTGTCGGTAGAGATCACAAGTTTTGGGGCATGTATCAACTGGTTGGAAGTTACGGGGAGCACACATTGCACTAGACGAGGCCAGAGGGAGCTATAGTCCACAGGTAGAGAAGTGGAGCCACCAGCGTGACGTCTGAGCACGACTGGATGTTGTGGAGTGTTAGTAGAAGGTGACTGTCGTCAGTCTGATGGGAAAGACATGGTAGAAATGCCAGTGGTAGGTTGAGAATGGCGGAGGTCTTGTGGTCGTAGTGGTTGTCGCACAACATGACAACCGGATCGAGGGTTGCTGGGATAGAGATCTACGGGCTATGGATGCAAGCTCGGTCTGAGGGAGGAAGTGATGAGACATGAAACGAGAACGTGTGAGTTGTGGTAGATGCCAAGGATGCCTGAAGATTGGCTGCGGATGCGAGGAATAGGCATGAGTCGAGTTCATGATGCAAGAACGTGGATTGGGCTTGGACATAGAAAAACGACGCTCTTGAGAGTTGAAGGAATTAGGCAGACGGTGTTGACAACATAGGTTGGCAATGGAGTTGGGACACAAATTTGAGTAGGGATGGGACATGGTGTTGCAGAAGGAGTCGTAAACATGCGCGTTGTCAGGGAATGTTAACTGCCAAGGTGTGTACGGTTGCCAGTGTAGGAAAAGGCGATCGATAGAGGGTTGAAGTGCCCAATAAAGTTTGGGAAACCTAGCGGTGTTGTAGATCAGGTTGGGCAGGGACTGAAACAACCCAAATTTGCCTAGAAAGATCGGGGAGCAGTGAGATAAAGGTCTGGGTAGTTGAAGATGGCAAGCATCTTCAGAGGGAGTTTTGATCAGAGTTTTAGAGGGAGTTTGGTATTTGGATCAGTGTTTGAGATGACACTGATGGATAAGGAGTGCATAGCTTCATATCAAAGTGCGGCAGATGCAACTGAGAAGTCTTCTAGTTCAGAGCTATGTCTCAGGGTTCGCTGAACCTAAACCTCCAGGTTCGGAATTTGGCAAACCTAAAAAAATTTCAAAAATTCGTTCAGGTTCGAGTCGTTCGACGAACTTGATAGTCGAACATCATGTCGAACCTAAAAGGTGAACTGGTTCGGCTATCAGGTTCGTTGAACCTGATGAAATTGATCCCTAAAGAAAAATTCGACGCGGCTTTTCATTTCTCGAGCGGGGTTTTCTTCACTTTTTCGACGGATTAGAGTTATTTCACCCACAAATAGAGATGGCGACCGTCGACGAGTGTGACTCATGACCTTGAATCCTGTCGAGTTGACTGTTGAAACAGGTGACTAAGCTCGAACCGTCGACACTGAGCTCAAGCTGTTGCAACCGATGTGCTAGCCATGGCCTATCCCACTACATCGTTAGGCTAGCCACAGGCCCACAACTTGACCCATTGCATCTTTATTGACATATTGTTCAATGTTGATTGGAGGCATTCAAACTTCAAACTTTGCAGGGCCTGATAAGTTTTGGAGCATGATTCAGGGTTCAACAATTCATCCCGAGCCATGAGCAAACATCTTTTAAGTTTTGAAGTTTGACTATTATGTTTTACTTGTTTTTTGCAATTTGCAATTTCATTGTTATTTTTAATTATAATAACATTGATGTTGGATCTTATCATGATTCGCTTACTTTTGATCTTTAAAGTTTATTGTTTATTTTCAATGTTTTATATTATAATTCATAATATATATATATATATATATATATATATATGAAAAATGTATGTAGACGAACCTATGTCGAACACCATCCGAACCTCATCCGAAAATTCGAACCAAAATCAAACTTGAAGGTCGTCGAACCTGAACCTTGTGACATAGGTTTAGAGGGAGAAGCCGCAGCAGTCGAGGAGGTGTTTGATCCTGGTGGATTCTCCTCCAGAAGTACCTTCCTTGCTAAGAGGGAGTGTTAGTTTTGGTAGCTCAACAGGTATTATGTTGGGGGTGTCTAGCAAAATAGAAGGAGCCAAGATGATTTCTAGACAGAAATTGTAAAGGTGGATTTATAACACCTCTTGTAACTGGTTTTAGTTGGCCCATGGTATTTGCGTGAATGTGAGATTATAAAAGAGCCTTTGAGTACGAGTTCAACATCACATTCATAGGAGTAAAGGAGAACTTCTATAGTGGTCATCATCACAGTTGCAAGAGGTAGATTTCCTCTTGTAGTGAGCAATTTTTGACCTAACACTACTACCGGGGAAAACTAGGGCATAAGATATTTTGCAGTTCTATCCACAGTTTTGGGAAAATGAATATGTTGCTCAGCTTGCCCCGAGGTGCATCTTTCTATCCAATCGGATATGAAAGTTACCTAAGTTGAAAAATTAGTGTTTCTTTGTCAAACCCTAGGTCCACTAGAATCAGTCTTCCAGAAAAGCTTTCAAGCAAGCATTAAGTTGAAGCAATCTCATTAGTAATTTCTATCCTCTCTATTTCCATTTGAGGTTCTCATTTTTATCATGATGACAAACAATACCAAGCTTGAGGACAAGCTTGGAGGAGCTGAGAACTTTTGAGCATGGAAGTATAAAGTGCATACTTGAAGAAGCATGACTTGGAGAACTATGTCAAAGAAGAAGCTGCAGATCTAGAGGGAGATGAAGACAAAACAAAGCACAAGAATGACCTAGTCAAAGCCAAGAGGATTATTTCTATCTCCATTGGATCTCACATGTATCAGCCTTGAATATTCCCAAGGAGATGTTCGATGCAATGACCAGCTTGTATGGAGGAAAGAACATCAAGAGGAAGATGACCTTGAGAACTCAAATCAAGGATGTGAAGATGCAAACGTCATAAAACATTCAATCTTACTTCACAAGGATCTCTCAACTCAAGGAGCAACTAGAAGCCATTGGAGACAACGTCGAAGTAGTAGAAGCGAAGATTACAACCTTGAATGGTCTCCCAAGCTCATTCAAGGGATTTGTTCTAGAAGGAATCTCACCTATGGAAGAATGCACGTAAGAAGAAGCTCGATTGATAGCAAAAGAAGAAGAAATGGATGAATATGACAATCAAGCACTAACAACTCATGCCAAGAAGAGAAAGAACACGAAGGAAGAACATTCTCGCAAGAATAAAAGGACTTCAGAAGAAGGACCTCTCACAGCTTAGATGTTTCAGTTGTGATGAGAAAGAACACCTTGCGAAAAAATGTCCTAAGAAGAAAGAATGGAGGGATGATATGATCAAAAAGTACCAGTTGATCATGTAGAACGATGTTTGGATATGATATCGAGACATGAAGGGAAGTTTGTAATGTATTCCAAGTAGATCTACAAGATCAAGCATACAACAGATGGAAGTATCAAGAGATACAAAGCAAGGTTCGTGGTTTCTCTCAGAAAAAGGGAGGCAATTATGGTGAGGCATTGCTCTATGGGCCAGACACACGTGTATAGTGGTGGATATTACACTAGATAGTTGGTGTAATCAAAGTAGAAGAATAGATCGAGCAACCTCAATGATTTGGGACTATCTACAGAGAACCACTTATGTGCAGAAGGAGTTGTACAAGCTCAGTAGGCACCCATGGGATAACACATACAATTACATGAGGAGCTTGAGGATCAACTAGAGTGATGGAGATCCCAACCTTTACCACAAGGTTGAAGATAGAAGTCTACAAAGGACAAGAAGCTCATAGATGGGTAACAAAGTTCGAGATGGAGGATCTTGATATCCAATGACCTTGAGAGGTGACATAGATGGATACACAAAAGATTAGCGACAGAGGAGGCCACCTGTGACTCCAATCTCCCGATGCAGAGGGAGGATGGTGCTCCACTTCAGAGGGAGTAACTACGGTAGATCTCAAAGTTAGATAATCTTGACATGATTCTCGAGATTAGAGGTGTGGTAGAATCCAAAGAATATTTTCCTTAGCCAAGGAAAATGTGTGGTTGAGATAAGGTTTGAGATTTGAGTTTGTAAGTTTCTGCGGTGAGTTAGGTTGATGTAGGGTTTTTTCGGAAAATCCGCAGTAGTCATTTTTAAGGTTTGAGATGTTGGGCATCTAACTTGAAGTTTCTATATAATCCTACTTCAAAGATATTTGATGCCATAGCCTACAGGCAGAAGATTGGTTCGTTGATGTACTTGATGAACATGAGGTCGAATAATTGCTTTGTAGAGTCGAGATCTGTTCACATGGTTGTGGCAAAGCATGGGGTGTGGTACCTGAAGGGTACAATTGAGTATGGCCTCATATATACCAGAGGATCTTCCTGCAGGGATATGATGACTCCGATTGGGTTGGCAATGCTACAAACATAAAGAGCACTCCAACATGTTGTAGAAAGCGGACCAATGTTTCTCTCAATGCAACCAAGGATGAATATATTGCAGTTGAGAAGAAAGCAAGGGAATATTCGTCAAGTGATGAGGAATATGATCCAGAAGAATTCTATCGATGAAGATCATACTCTTATCCATTTCAACATTGGATAAGAAGGGATGCATTTGTAGGACACACAAATTCAACACCAATACATAGTTCGATGTGATTTGTGGTGTAGGAAGACCTGTTTAATATTTCCGATCATGAGCAAGATAGGAACAAGTCCTCAGAATTAGATGATGAAGTAGAGCACACTGTTAGTAATTCATGCAAGGAGACATAGATCAAGATGAAGTCTACCAAAAAAACAAACTTCAAAGATAAGTATTTGGATTGTCATTTCCCATATATCTAGTTGCTTAAATGATATTGCTTAGTTGTGTGCATATATATGCTCCTAGATTTAGGAAATGTATTATGCATGTTAGAGTATTTGCAATTTACTACTAATATGCATGTGATTGGTAAGTGGCCTATGGTGTTGTACAAAATTCCATTGCTACTTATCTAGAATGAAACCTCTTTGCTAACATGTTGGGAGTAGTGTACGCTCGTAATAATGTCTTGGTAGAGATGGAAGGCATACGAGATATGGATGAATGTTGCATTAGCTGAAATAGTTGCATGATTGTATGGCATATATCTTTATGCATAAGAATTTGTCATTATGAATATGTTATAAAATGTTTCTAATCATGCAACTGTATTTGACTTGTAGGAAGAATTGTATGCAATCACCTATAAGAGAAGAATGATGAAGTTGCAAATGTACAAGAGAAGAATGATGAAGTTGCAAATGTACAAGAGAAGAATGATGCAGTTGCAAATGCGCGATGAAGTTGCAAATGTACAAGAGAAGAATGATGAAGAACAAGTTGTTGATGTGTTGACTAAGCCTTTGTCTCGTGTAAAGTTTGAATACTTTCGAGACAAGCTTGGTGTAGTCTGAAAGGACCTCCCTTGAAAGAGGGAGTGATGATGACGTAGGTTTCCTGTTGCAGTGGTGTGATAGCTCGACCTAGGTAGGGTATGTTTGGCTAGGCTTGTTTGGCCTGAAAGAGTTAGTAAGCCAGAGAAGCCTGTTTGATCCTAACGGGATTAATATGTTTGGTCCGAATGTGTTAGTAAGCCAGACAAGGCTTGTTTGGTCCCTAGGTAGATCCATTTGTCTATCTAGGCTTGTTTGGCTTGAAAGGGTTAGTAAGTCAGGAAAACACCCGGGTGGATCTATCAGAGAACCCACCATGATGCTGCTTTAGATGTCCTAAGGGAAAGATGATGTGGTTCTAGCACTATGCTGATGCCAATATTTCTATGCTGATGAAGACGATGTGGTGTCAGCACTCTGTGCTAATGCCAACATTTCTATGCTGATGAAGACAATGTGGTTCCAACACTGTGCTGATGCCAACATTTCTATGCTGTTGTTGATGATGTTGTTCCAACATTTTTATGCTGATGATGGTGATGTTGTCTTAGCATTCTATGTTGATGATGATGATGTTCCAGCATCTCTATGTTGATGATGCAAATGATGATCTAGCATTTATTTGTTGATGATGTTGTTTTAGCACTAACATGCTAATGATGTTGTTGTTGTTCCACTATTTACATACTAGTGTTACAGTTGATGACGATGTTCCAGTATTCACATACTGATGTTGCAGATGATGATGATGTTCCAGTATTCACATACTGATGTTGTAGATGATGATGATGTACCAGTATTCTCATACTGATGTTGCAGATGGTGATGATGATGATGTCCTACTATTCACATATTGATGATGATGATGATGTCTCAGTACTCTCATATTGATGATGATGATGTCCCAGTACTCACATACTGATGATGATGATGATATCCCAGTATTCACATATTGATGATGTCCTAGACGATGATGATATCCCAATATTCACATATTGACGATGTCCTAGATGATGATGATATTCCAGTATTTACACACTGATGATGATGCTCCGTGATGATGATGCTCCATGATGATGTTCCACGATGATGATGCTCCATGTTGACGATGCTTCGTGATGATGTTCCATGATGTTGATGCTCAGTGATGATGTTCCACGATGATGATGTTCCATGATGATGATGAAAATGTTGCGATTTTTTGCAGGTGAAACAGTGCTGAGAGGTTTGTGATGCGATATGGACAATATATTGGCGATATATGTAACTATGCATGTAACATAAATAACTTATGCACTTTATCCTTTAAATCTTTAAAACTACTCGTTTGTAAACAGTATCTCACATAGATTAGCAGACATTAATAACAGTAATCAGCATCCACATTAGGCATATAACATCAATAGCTGAACAATATCAACAACAACAATCAACACTAATTATGAAAGCAACATAATAGGAAATGTCAACTTTAATATTGATAACTTGTCATTGGCTGACTGTTATTGTAAATATCAGGATTGAGTAATGGTGAATCCAGCCCTAAAGAGGGCTTTCAAGCACCCAAAACACTTCGTTCTAGTGAGAAAGACAACCCCTAAGCAGGCCGAATTTACTTAGCCACTCAGACTTGAAAATTTCAATGGCCCTAACCAGCTTTAACAGTTGTAGCAGGGTTCGTTTGGCACATTTAGAGGTCAAAGGAAGGCCAACTATGATGCCTATAAGGATCCATGGAGAAAACACATAGGGCACATCCCTTTGTGGACTTGGTTTTGCGAGATTTTAAAGTGGATGGTGTGTTGCTGAGACCAATGCCAATCCAAGGGTTTCGGAGTCAAGGAATACAAACAAAGAGTGCTTAGAATGATTTCCAAGATGAAAGAGATGAATGAAGAGATCCTCATATATAGTTGCTTGTACCTTAAATTCACCTACATGATGTTCAACTAGGCTTAGAGGGGCTTTCCCTATCAATTCAACGATGAGGAGCAATTGGAGAGAGCTTCCCTTTACATAGAGGTGTAGCTTGATCTGCTTACAAAATAAAATAGTAATTGTGGTTCTAGATCCACAAATCTCTCCATGGAATTGTAATAAAATACTTTGCCAGATCTATATGGAATCATAATTAAGTACTTTTCCACTTCTTAGATGCAAGTTTTCTTCCAAGGATACAATAAAATAATGTGAGTGGTTTCCAGATCCGTTCTTTTCTCCAAGTATGACCACAAGATATACTAGATCTACAAATTTAGGTGTACGTAACGATTAAGGACCTCTAAAAGATGGACATACCCCCCTCCTTTGAATGCCAAGTGTCTTCATTGAGGATAGGGCATTCTCCATTCATGCTAATAAATTTATCGAAGGTGGCTCTCATGGGTTTATAATGGCAAGGCATCCTCAAATCTCTTAAAAGTTAAAATAATAACTTCCCCAAGCTTTTGAACATGAGCTGACTGTTAGATGCTTTCCCTAAAGCTGGCACATTCTTCGAATGAAGGTGTTAACCAACTAAATCCTTAAATGGTGGATTCAGTATGGATACATGTGCAAGATTGTATTTGATCCATGTGACAACCAAGCATATTTGCTTAAAATATGCCAAAATAATGGAATGCTCCTAAATCAGCCTCAACTTCCACCTTAGATACTTCAATAGATGGAACGCTTTTCCTCTTCATGATGCATTGAGGGCTTAGACTATGCCAAAATCCCTCTCTTGGATGGAGTGTAGTAGTTCTCACTTAAATAGTGCCTTGGATGCTTCCTTTTCAAACTCTTTGCCATTGTTTTTAAGACTTGTAATTTGGCCTTGGATATTTTACAGCTAGGATGCCCCTCATGTTATGTAGGAACAGAGTGTAACTCTCACAACTGCTGGCTGATTGAAAGCTAAAGTAGCTCTAAAACTGTTCCGTAGTAGTGTCTTTCCTGCCACTGTCAATCTTTCTCAGAACAGATCCGAACAGTCTTCAATTATGCTGGGGTTGAGATACCAAGCAGAAACAACTGAAATGCCCCTAAAAGTCGCATAAAGGTAGTGAGATGGGGCATATCATATCTCAACCAAGTTCACAAATCCACATTAAGGCGTCACAGCACATCAGAGATGAAGGTAAAAATTGCTCGTACAGGCTGAAAACAGAACCCATTTTTTGTTTAAAATGACAGCAACTTTGGATTGAGTAAGACCCTTCTGTTGCATGATTTCCACAGGTAGTTTATTAGAAGAGTTTTGGCAAATTTCTCCCATTATTAAGTGCTGTCAATGCACTAGGGTTACCATCATGCAAATTGAATTTAGGAATTGTATCATTGCTGGGGAATTTTGATCTTGCTAGGGAGTGGTTTAAAGATGCTCCCAGCCTTATTTGCAATTGCTTATGTAATGGATTGTGTCACTTGAACGTCTAAAGTATCCGACAAGTCAGTTCTATCCAAACGTAATTGTGGATTTGCCTCCATAAAGTGCTAATGACTGCCAAACTGAATAAGGAAAGTTTGCTGTGATCAACACCAGAAAAAATCAAGTCTAGCTGCTGCAAATACATGTTGGGCAGATCATATTGCTCCACTACTGTTGGTCATATTTGGGGGTGAAGTATCCATTCAATCCAAAAAGCTGCCACCAAAATTCTCAACTCTGGAAAGGGTAATATATCATAATTTTGTTATCAGTTACTATGTAAAGAAGTATAGATTTGGTCAAAGGAATACTTAGGCATGAAAACAGGCCTAAAAGTATTACAGAGCTTTTAAGACCAATTTGAAAAATCATCATCCTGAAGCATATACTTCTAGAGGAAATGCTCCTAAGCCATACTGGAAAATGTGTTGTAAGAATGTGCATTGCACAGGAACTTTATGGAGTCAATATATGCTGCCAATGGTTCATAAAATTTCTAAGTTTGACTGTAAAAAGTGCATCTGTTTCTCCCTAAGTTACCAGGATTCGGATCCGTATCCGGATCGGGATTCGGATACGGATTCGCCCGATTTTTTAAAAGCCAGGATCCGAATACGGCGAGGAAACGGCAAGTACAAACAATATAAATATATATTTTATAATTAAAAAAAATAAAATGTATGATTTTTTTAAAATATAAACAATATAAATATATATTTTATAATTTTTAAAAATATAATAAAAAAATTAAAATATATATTTTTAAATATATAACAGTTAAATTATATAAAAAGTTAAAAGATTACAAAATATAAAATTACACACCATAATAATTACACTTGCATAAGATAATTATTATATGATACTTTTAAAGTAGTACATTAGTTATTTTACCAAAAGTTAAAAAAGTCGATTATATAAAATAATTGCCGGAACATTTTACTAAAACATAGTTATCTGCCCACTCCCTCCTTTCAGTCTCCGCTATAATATTGAATAACCTTTTGCTCCTGGGTCCGCAAAGACCAATGCTTGCTTAGTTAGTGCAAGGTATGGCCTTGCCCCAGAGTTCACCGCATTACATATATATTCGGAGCTGGTTCCATTTGGTGGGGCTCCCTTGCTGCCCCTAAGGTCACCTGTCCACGGAAACAGTGCGAACTCCCGAGGAAAGCAACGTGATCAGCATATTCTCGTTTCATGAAGCACGTAAGAGCCAAACCATAGCAGTATATCCTCATTTGGGCTGCTCATGCTAGTTGCGACCCATCAACCACCACGATCTTTACAATATGCGGTAATTTTTATTGAGACAAAGGAAAAATCATGGAAAGCATCACCAAGCAACTCAACCCTTCGCCAATCATAAGCAGCAGAGAGCATAGTGCTAAACGTCTACGGAATACGGCTCATGGGTGACTGAAACCTTCCTAAGTGGATCCTGGGCGGATCCGAATCCGTATCCGAACTGGGGATCCGCGGATCCATGACCCAGGGCCCCCGGATCCGGTAACACAGGTTTCTCCTAACTGTCTTACTTAACACCAGCCAGTGATCATGCTGTAGCAAAGGATTCTGTAGAATTTCCTCTCATTTCTTCAGTTGTCTACCTTGATGATTATGTGGTCTGACTCCAAGGCTGTAACCTCATGTTATCACACAGATCTGCACTGATAAATCTCCCCAATAAGTATAGGCCTCCTAGCCCTGTCACGGTGCAGTGCCTCTCCTTTTCAGACTGGTGCTTTTCCAATCCAAGGGGGGGTGTCCCTGGCTGTTGCATACTATAATTAGGTCTGTAAATATAACAGAAATATAAAGAAAAACAACATACTGATATCTCCCCTCTGACTGTCCTAAACAGTTTAGATGGGAGAGTAAATTGTGCATATTAAGTTTAGATGTTGAGACGATATACTAGGACTTTTTGACTAAAACAAAAGGAATGGAAAAAAAAGGGATATGTATATGAGTGATTGAAGAAATCACAACAGAAAGCAAGAGACCATCAAACATTTACCATAGATTAGATTATTAACATTCACGAAAACAAAAAGCTAACACAGAGCATGATCAAATCTTATTCTCATTACCAAAAGACTGTTTGCTCTTTGCACCATGATGGTTAACATGGAACAGGCTGCCACTGCTCTCCTTGCCAGAAAATGCAGATGGTGGGGATGAAAGGGTCTCTGCTTCTGTCTCTAGTGCTTTGAAAAGATTGTCTAACCTCGCATCTCTGCTCTGCCTTGATTATATAGGCCTCGAATCCTTAATGCACCCCTCAGTAATTTGCTGATCATGCATGCAAATGAGAGTGCACACCTCCTAGAATGTGTAGGCACGATGACTTATCCTCCCTTTTGCTGAAGATGACTGAGGTGCACTCTACTAACCGAGAGCTTGGGCAAGAGTGATGAGAGAGTGTGCCCCTGCACTGAAGATTACTTGCATGGTCAAAATGTCCTATCTAACTAAAGATTTAAGCCAAGTTCGCCCACTTGAACTGATCTCACTTGCATGCATTCAGCATGGCGCCCTCTAACTCAAGTAAACTGTCCTCCATGCATGGACAGGGCGCCCTCACTCCAACTGCCACTAAATCTTAATGCATGTGTACTCTTACTGCTTTGATAACTAGATATATAAGCCCCAATTTGCATGAGGGTTGTGAGCCAACTAACTAAGAAATGAAGAACAAGTTACGGGGTAGGGAGACTATGGGTTGGACCACTCTTCTGAGATTTTTTGCAAGCAATTGGGACAACTTTAAGAAGTGCTTACTGCTGGTCTATAACAGCCAACGGTCAAGCCTTACTAAATGATTGAAACTAGTATAAAAGGTAGAAACTTTGCCTTAGAAAGTGTGTCGATTGACTGCAAACCTTTAAGGAATAATGCTGATTCCTGAGGGCTGCCTTGGGACTGTACAAACCTGCAGAAAAAGGGCTGCAAAATGACACCATATAGTTATGCAAAGACTGCCACCTAGCTGCCCATTATCCCTGAAAAACCCATGTTTATTTGTCCTACGAAAAAGTCTACAAATTAGATTGAAAAGTAAATGAAAACTAGGCCTCAAAAACAGTGAATAAATGATCTTTTAGGGGCTGCTTTGAAGAATGTTAGGACAGTGAGAAGATATTCATGCGCTTGTACTTGGATGTCCTATTGAAACCTACCACTTGTATGGTGAAAAGAGATAAGGCATATTTAAGGCGTAAAATAAACAGATCTAAGCATGCAAGTTGAAATAAATCATGTGCATGCAAGAGAATTTGCCCTTTAAATATATCTACTTAACAATTTTTGCATGTGACAAATCTACTTGTGATTTTCTTTGATAAATATAATTTAATAAGTTTGAGAAAGAGAAGGAAGGTGCCAAGAAGTTGGGATGATGGAGTCTTTGTAGATTTACTATGAGGACCTTGCTTCAGAAGAGGTCGCGAAAAGAGTGGTTGCTCAAGGCTAACCTCGATCTTTTCAATGAATGAAATAACCTGTAAAATAATCACTTGATAGGAGAGTAGTTTCTCCTTGTATTGTTCTCTTCTAGGTGCAAATCTACATAGAAAATGTTAATATAGCATAATCTTGTGTAGTTAAGTATGCTAAAAATACCAATCTTCTATCTAAACACTCAATAAAACTATTTTAAGAAGTAAATCTTAAAATAAGCCCTATTCGACTGTGTAGTAATTACCCTTCAATGACAAAGAAACAATAACAATACTAAAGCATAATGAACATAATACGAGTTACCTCAAATGACCATCAAGCAAGTGGTAAGCCACACAAATGCAAGTAGATCAACTATGTAGCCTCCAAAGTATTTCCTTCTTATTGCTGAAATTCTCTGGTAGAGAGTATAACAAGAGCTCAAAGCAACAACCAAAAACATAATGAGAGGGGTATGCTTGCTTTTATAGAAAAGACAAAGAGAACGTTGTTAAAGATAGTGCAGCTGCGAGACCCATTCTTAGGGAGGATGGTACCCTAGTAAGTTAACTAGGGGTCTTGGTTAGTTATCCAGGCAGAGTAAGTCTTTAGAAGGTACCTTAGGGCCCCTAACAGTCTCTTGGGGTTCTTTGTTTGGGACCAAGCAAAGTCCCTAGCATGTGGCTAGGGCCCCCATATCTCTCTAGGGTATTTTGGTCTGGGACTAGATAGTTTCTTGGTCACAAGGACCAAGCAGATCCTACAGGCTGAGATAGAGACTTCCTGGTATGGGACTAGGCAGATTCTTGGTTTGGGACCAAGTGGTTCGTGTAGGTACATACCCAGTTAACCAGGTGGATCTTGGTCAGTTGATTAAGATGGTGATGTGTGATGTCCTCTTCTCCTAAATGGTTATTGCTAGGTTGTTTCTCAAGGGACCGACCACCCCTTGATGATGTCACTAGCACTTGACCTTTAGGAGCAGTTTGGAGGACCAGAGGAGGATCACATCATCCAGTTTGGACCATCCTTGCATGGTGATGATAAAAACTTATATTTGTATGGAACATGTGTGGACAATATACCTTGAGAGAGAAAGATTAAAGTCCTTGGTCTTGTGGGTAAAAGGGTTGTTTCCCCACTTTAATGGTACACCTTCGTCTTGTGGGTGAAAGGGTTGCGTTCCCACTTTGATGTGACCCCTCTTGTTGACTTGTGGTCTTATGGTTCTCTATTGGTCCCAGTGCCCATCTTGGTTGTGGTACCTTGACCCTTTCGCTATGATAGTATGATGACTTAATTTTATTGTTTTTATCGTGTATAACCATTTGACCATTGGTACCCTACCCTAAGTCACCTCGTTCGAGTTCGTGTTTGAATTCGGAGACCTTGAAATTCGACAAAAAAATCGGCAAGAAAAAAATTGGTAATAAAATTCGACAAAAAATTCGGCAATAAGTTTTATTATAAATTTTGAAAATTAAAAATATTTTATATTATATATAAATATTAAATATAATAATAATATTTATAATATTAACTAATAAATATATTAAAGATATAATAAAAAAACATTTCATTTGATATGTATTATTAATTAAAAATATTTTATATTATATATAAGTATTAAATATTATAATGATATGTACTAATAAAATATACTAAAGATATAATAAAAACATTTCATTTTATATATATTATTAACTATAATATTATATATGATTGTTAAATATAATAATTAAATATTAAATATTATATATATTAAATATAAATCACACAAACAACGCTGATAATCACACCAACAAACAAAAATGACAGAGCGATTGCTGCCAAATTGAAATTGAATATCCATGTTCTACCCGCTTGACTGACCACCAGCAAAATTAACCCGGTCAATTTTCGAACTAATCGAACATCCAGGATAGCTAAGTCTGTCTCACACTTACAGTTACTTCGCATGACCCATCCGTCCATTGATCGATTGACATACCTGTCCCAAACCACGATGTACAGGCTGCCAGGAACCGACCAGAAACGTGGGTACGAAACCCTTAAGGCGGTTGCGAGATCACGCCACTACGAAATACTCAAGTGCAGAAACAAAAATATAGGCGACAAAATTTAGGTTACGGTTTACCATGAAAATCGGCGAATTTTTTGAACAAATTCGGGCTGCCACAAAAATCGGCGAATTTCGATTTTGAAGGCGAAAATTTGCCAAATCCGGTGACTTAGACCCTACCCTAAGTCAACATAATATTATTTTATGTTTATTTTTGTATTTCTCCTAAAAGATAGGGCTAGAAGATGAACCTTCTAGAAGACCTTTCAAGTCTACAAATTAAAAGTCCTAAACCTCATTTTATATATGTCTTGACAAATAGACAAAGTTGGAGATCTGATCCTATAGCCGCTCTAGGGTTCACTGTTGCTATTTTTACTTGATGTCTTGGGTTTGATGCTTGAAGTCTAATGCTCTACTGCTGCTAGAGTCTGGTGCTTCTGGGCCGTGACCTATATGATACCTTTGGGTTGATTCGTGACCTGTATGTGCTGCCCACACTGAGCTGTGACCTTCCCAATTTGCTAAGAGCTGAACCGTGACTCTTTAGTGGGCTGCCAGGTTGATGCAAATCTGACCCATGACCTCTTTATGGACTGCCGTACTGGACCTCGACATTTTTGGTGGGCTGCTAAACTTAGCCACGACTGTTGTGTGGGTTGCTGAGCTAGGCAGTGTCCTCTAAGGGCTACTAGATCTGAACCTTATCACTCATGGGCTGCCAGATCTGAACTTTGACTCTTGTGGGCTGCTAACACTTGTGGACTTCTAGGTCTGTACCATAACACTTGTGGGCTGTTTGAAGCTGGGCCGTGACCCTTTTGGAATGCTGTGATTGGTTTGCGACTTAATCTGGGGTCTGTTAATCTTGCTGGTATATACCATGACTGTTTGGGGTATGTTCTGTGGGTGTGCTTGTGCTGGTGCCTACCATGACCTTTACTAAGACTGCTAGGGCTGCTCTAATGCTTGTTTAGCCTGCTATAACAGATCAAGCTTGTTTTAGAGGGTGTCGTTGTGTGTTGCCTCAGTCTAAAGGTGCTAGAGTGTGGGTTAAGGTTGCCTCTGCTCATTGGAAAAATGTTGCCAAGTGTTTAATGTATGTCTGTCCTAAAGGACTGTCGTTAATAGCAGCAAGGGTTTAAAAGTTCATTCTCATTTCTGGACTGATTTTGGTTAGCACTTCAAGGTTTGTTTTTTGGTCTAACTTTATCCTAGAGCTACCTATCTTACTCTCTCTCAGGTTTGTCCACTGTTCCTTAGTGACTTGTCCCTAAGAGACAAGGTCTGATATGGAAATATGTCCGAGTATAAGTAAGGTCCAAACCAGTTTTGTTTTGTCAGTTATATCTTTTATTGATGCTAGTTGTTTGATTTGTTTAATGTACTGCTGTTCATGGTTATGCTAGTACTGTTTTGTTTTATTGTTTATGTACTATACCACTGTTATGATTTTTGCTTCAGTCATGTAACTTTAACACAAGGACCTTGGGAGTGTTAAAGTTGAAAGAAATGAAAATTATGTTTAGATTTATCTTATCTTGTTACTGATGTACTTTTACTTCATCCTTTTGAGTACTTGGTTTGATTTATTGCACAAGTTAGTTAAATTTTGAAAATACCAAAACTTTAACAAATGTGATTCCTTAGGTGTCTCATGCATGCAAGAGGGATACACCACCTCTAGGGACTGACTGGAGCTCACTAGACCCTCATGCATCACCTCTAGGAGACTTAATGCCATCTCTAGAGTGGAATGGGACTAAGTAGGCCTGCATTTGCCACCTCTAGGGTTAACTGGGACCGAGTAGGCCTTCATGCGCCACCTCTAGGGTGAATTGAGACTGAGTAGGCCCTCATGCACAACCTTTGGAGTGAACTGAGGGAGATAAGGAATCAATTGCACTTGACTGAATTGACATGCAATACTTCTGCAGTGAACTGCAGCTTTAGGAGAGTGTGCTCCCCAAAAGGATTATTTCTTTTTCACCTACATCCTTAAATCATGGAAATGGTCTCCATACACCGTAATTTATGGAAATTTGCCCATAAAAATTGCACTAGGCTTCACATGTGTGTCTAAAGGGGTTTAAGATGTGTATTAAGGTGTTTGACATGCCCTTTGACCACATTTTACAATATTATGACATATTTACCCCTATAGGAATATAAAACACTTTATACAAGGAAAAATCACGGTGACACACTAACACATGACATGAGAACTAAGGACTTAGATACCATCCCAGGGTGTACGTACTCATGGCTTTGGATTATTGAGTGAAAACACTAGACAAACTCAGATCACTAGGATCTAAGTTCATCTAAGTGAAAAAAAAGACTTCATAGCAGTACTAAGATAAGTGACCCATTTGGGCTAGACCTTTTACACATAATAAGAGGTCATGCCATTTTACAATCATTGTCTTTTGACAATGGGAAAAAGAGATATACAAGATAAAAAACAAGGACCAGAAGAGTGCTTGAGCTAGATCCTAGCTCATGTAACTGAGTGTTCCCTAGATCTTTGTTATCTTCTGTCTGCTGATCATCTTGTGCTAGCTGGGTTGTAACAAGGGTTTCATAAGACAAGGGTGCATTTACCTCCGACTTAGGCCAAACTTTCTTGGTTTTGTTAACAAATGGAGCAGTAGAGTTGAAAATAACTTTAAAGTTTTAAAATGTGATTAAAAAAAGTTGGGTTCCATTGGATGATTTTGACTTGCCCGTTTGATACATATCAACGCCAACACTATTTCCTGTAGTGCTATGATTTCTAACTCCTTGGACTTACAAGGAAATTCCTCACAATGTGAACCTTTGCCATATGGAAAAAATGTAGTTCATCGTATAGCGAAGAAGATAAGGCACACATAGTATATGGCACTATTTCCTGAAGTGCTAGGATTTCTAACTCCTTGGACTTGCAAGGAAATTCCTCACAATGTGAACCTTTGCCTTATGGGAAAAATATAGCTCATCGCATAGTGAAGAAGATAAGGCACACTTACCATATGGTGAAGAAGATAAGGCACACCTAGCATATGGTGAAGAAGATAAGCACACCAACCATAAATCTTATAGTGATCACATTATTACTGGTTACAAACTACCACATCTTTTGTGATAATCTTCCAGGTTAGATTAATGGTCAAATTAATTATGCCTAGTTTTAGATCTTTCAAATTTTGACAAAGTTAATTGGCAATTTTTTTTTTGTTATTACTGAGGTTTTGATCCAAACAAAGGACTTTCCTTATCGTTCTTTGGTTGGAAATTGATTATAAACTTGGGCATAGGATCTTGAGGTTTAGTGGGCTCCACCCTTTGAACTGTGGGAAACAAATCTCCACCCTCTTGATGAAGAGAAGCATTTTTCCCGGTGGGATGTTTCTTTCACTTTCATTACATTTCCTGTGTCTTGCATTCTTCAATGAGGATAGCAAGGTAGATTGCATAGGGGAAGAACCTTATTGAGGACGATCAATTAAATTGATAGATCTAGAGACATTTTACTTGGAGAATACTACCTTTATAAGGCTAGGCTTAGAAATGGTTTATTTGTATGAAGAAATTTAATTCGGATTGGACCTGTATAACCTTAATAACAATACATTTCCTTAATAAATCATTGATGGAGTTGATTGTTTGCAAAATGATAAGCACGGTTGCTTATGTTTTTTTAGCTTACGAAGCATAAGGCTTAAATGCAAGTCAAAGCTTATTGTGCATCCATGTTCTCACCCTGAGTTGAGAGGTTCACATCAATTGCCTAAAAATTTTCAATCATTTCAATTCACCCTATTATGATTTCATTCATAGTGTTTTAATGTTTCAAGGCACTTTCAGAATCACCTATTTTTAAAAGGAGGGGTTGGGGGGGATGAATGGAAAAATCCCATTAAATTGACTTTGCTTGCTTAGGAGATTATGTAGGTTCTGCCCATATGTACAAAAATATATTTTATGTTATAGGTTAGATATGCCTATTATTATCCCTAAGATATGCATTGGACTGCTATAGGGCAAAGCTAGGGCACTTGGGTAAAAATGTTGAAAAGCATTTGGTTTATTTCTGCGTGGTTGAATAAAGGTTAAGCCAAGGAAGGTCTATGAATGACACTGGAATAATACATATAGCCGAAAGGACTATGAACTCACATGTTTCAAATCATGAACTAAATATGTGTCAAGCATAAAAACATAGCTGGAAATAAATACATGAAAGAGGTAAGCTACAAGTTTCATGCATTCACATCTTATCCCAACATATAGCAACGTTATATCTAGAAAACTAAATGAAAGCAGAGCACAATTTACAGCAATACACATACAATGTACATGCTATTAGTTTTGTAATTTAGTTATGCAACGCATGCAAACTCTGTGATCAAATAGACAATTAGTTGTAAACATAAAAGATGACACAATAAGTTCACAATTCATATAATCTCATATGTTCATAGAAACTCAAAATGTATGCTTACAAAATTACAAGACCTCCAGTGGCATACAAAATTCGAACTCCCTCAGCTTCCCGTAGGAAAAGCCCTTCTTATTTTTACTTCGTAGTTTATATAGAAAGTTTTACCAAATTGAGATCCAAAAATAATGGATCTATAATCAACACAAAATCCTCTAATGCATGAATCTTAGCACAATTCATTCATCTTTCACGTGTTGGTTGCAATGATAAAGGAAGATGATAAAACTGATGTACAAGTTGAATTGATGAGTTGTCCTTTCCACTGTTGGACTAGGCATATTTTTAGGAAACTGAATTTGGCTGATTCCTAAAAAATAGACTTCAAAGGTATTTGTAATACGAGTGTAAAAACTGACAAATTGTAACACCAGTGTATAAACTGACAAAGGTATTTGCAATTTAGTCTGTCCCTGAAAAAAACCCATGTCTTCGTTTTTTGAAATTCATCTTCAGATGTTCGGAAAACATGCCGTAAATCGATGACTAAAACAGTCACCTACAGACAGTTCTGAAACTGTTCTGCAACGTAGCTCTCTTAAGGTGAGTCTATCTCCAACACTGATTTCCTCTTGCCAAGTGCAGAGGCTTGAAACCATGAACAATACCTGCAAGACAAACAACACAACAAACCTTATTCAAACTCTCTGCCAACTCAACATACCTTATTGACTAATTATCAAATTGAAAACATAGAAGAATACGGCAAGCATGAAAATCTACACAACATAACATCAAGGGTAAATGCTTATCTTAGGTAAAATTCTTGAGGCAGCTTTAGGATAGGTCAAAATTCTATGGTCTCAAGTTTTTTAAAGTATACAATCCTAGGTGCAGACCTATGTACAAACACTTACTTTCCTTCGACCTGTGAGGCAAATGCATCTTTGTTGTAACTTATGCTTTAATGTTTATGAGCTTGGCTTAGGATGCAACTTAGTTAGCTTACTTGTAGCATATGTGTATAACATTACTACACAACCTTGTATACACAAACCAAAAGAGGATCAAACATGGGCTTTAAAGATTTTGGTTCTTATTTAAAGGCACATGTTGAGATCTTTTAATGTTCAAGAATGTTTAATTATTGAAATTTACATGAAATATTTTTGCTAGGTTCAAACCAGGCTTACATATCCTTGATTGCTTTTGATCCTTGTAGTGATTGGCCTTATCTTTTTTATTGTTGCATTGAGCTCATTGGTGTATTCCCAATACTTATCTTCTTTTGGCATCATGGATCTAGGCATTTCTTCTTGTAAATTCATTTTGTCGAGATGTTTCTAAGGGAGTTTGCTAGTTTGCTTGGAGCAAATTCTGCAATCTTGACGTTGATATCACTTTCAATTGATGAATCATGCAATGCGACTTTTCTTTAATTCCTTGAATCGTCTTTTTAGTGATTTGTGCAAAATTATCAGGAATTCAACTTATAAAAGCTCATGTAGGCACTCGAACAAGTACTTCAATCTTGCAACATATTCTCTTACAAATGCACTTCTTTGAAGTCTTTGTTCTCGCCTTTTTGTTGTTGGTCTTTCTTTCAGTCACTAAAATTGGAAATTTTCCTTGCAATGATGCCCGACTGTTGCACTGTCATCTTTAGACATTCATAGGATGTTAAATGCATCTCAGAATCGTTGGCTAACTTGGCAATTTGATTCCCTTGTTTTGCAGCAATGTTCTTTATAATCTGTTGTTTTTCATCTTGTAAAGCCATATAGGATTTAATGTTGTCAACAATCCCTTGCAAATTCTCAATCCTTGAAGTTATGAGGCTCATTATCCTTGTAATCTTCCTTGTCTCCCTTTTCATCCCCTCCCATGTCACCCCATCCCATGGGATTGTCCACGCCCACATTAAAAAATAACAGGGGAGTGTAGAGCCTTTCTGAAGGAGAGAAACCCTTTTTTCTACCATGAACAATCTTCAAATCCATATTAAAAGCCTAGAGTTCTACTTGGTTGTTGGTTTCCTTACCAATTCCACAAGAAAAGGTCAATTCCTTTTGTTGGTCGGAATCCAAAAGGATGCACCCCCCGCACCCGTTGCTCCAAACTTTATATTTGTTAACATACATAAGGATTGATGAATTAAAATTGATGTAAACTTGCTTTTGATGTCTCGAAAGAGCTTAGAGAAAATATTTGGTCAAAGTATTGTCTTTTTGGCATCCATTCTATTGGAGAATGGTGGTGCACCGCAATGACCAATATGCATCGATATTTTTTACTATTCTTACTATTGGCTTAAACCATTTAGTTGTAGTTTTGGCAATCGAATTCAATAGGGACATCGAGTGAGGCCTGCAATATTCACATACTCTTGACCCCATGACTCTGCTTACAATTCTTAGCACTCAATTACTTAAATCCGTAACTTATTACACTAGGTTGGGCTACATTTACATATCTTGCACATTTGCATACTTGAACTCTAGTGGCTGCCTTACCAATTTCATAAAACACAATAATAAAGGTTGGAAGTAATTTTTCCTTGTTTTTTTTCATGTACATCATATTGATACCTCATCTCTAGAAACATGTGAGAGATGTATTTTTTTTAAGCATACATAAATAGTGGATTATTTACAATTTTTTTGAGATCAAAGGTAATATAAATAATTTACATGCTTTCATTTTGTATAAATGTAAATCGAGTGTGATGGAAAGATGATATATTTTAACAAATATGTTGCTTGCATGTTTGTGATCATCTTTTGATTATATACACATTTCATTATCTTCAACTAAAATACCTTATTATGTGTTAATAGATTTGTTAACATGTAATTTACTAATCTATGTTCATTGTAGTAAACAGGGTTTCTCTAGTGCTTTTTGACAGGCCCCATTTGTATAAATGTAAATCGAGTGTGATGGAAAGATGATATATTTTAACAAATATGTTGCTTGTATGTTTGTGATCATCTTTTGATTATATATACATTTCATTATCTTCAACTAAAATACCTTATTATGTATTAATAGATTTGTTAACATGTAATTTACCAATCTGTGTTCATTGTATTAAACAGGGTTTCTCTAGTGCTTTTTGACAGTCCCCATTGTCCATATAATGTGTTAATAGATTTGTTAACATGTAATTTGCTAATCTATGTTCATTGTAGTAAACAAGGTTTGTCTAGTGCTTTTTGACAGTCCTCATTGTCCATATATTTTCAATCTTGAAATGGTATAAGTCAATCTTCAATGTTTTTCATGAAAGCCATAATCCCAGGAATATAATGGTAAAGGTTTGATGGTATTCACAAACATGATTTTGATGAGTGATCAAATTCCATTTTCATGGACTTGTATTTGCATTTGTTTAAAAAAGTAAAAAAAAGTAACAATGGCTTGGAGGGTTTAGGCGTGCCCATTTTTGTGGCTACAAGGTTTTACTTTAAATCGGAAATGATGATGTGGCAAAGAAACTTCTCAAAGGAAAATTCCATACATCACTTTGTTTTGTTGTGAACACAAAATAACAAAAATAGATCCGGTGATAATTATTTTCCTTTGAAATAAATGAATGCATAGCTGACATCTTTATTTTTATATCATCACTACAAGAGTTTTTGAATCCATTTTGTAAAATACATATAGATGTCCTTTAAAGCATGTGTAGCGCACACATATCTAAGAAAATTGTACAAGGTTTCATGTAAAATAAACATGATTCATGATGAATTCGTTTGAAACACCCTTTTAATGATTTTTTTTTGCTTAAATTTGATTAGAATGGTAGGTATTACATAATTTGATTGCTTCAGGTGCAATGAAGATGCAATTTGAACAATGATTTTAGGAAATATTTTATTGTTTGATTTTTGGACAACAGATCATTTATGATTTTTCTTGGAACTATTTGAATTCATAAAGGTTAAATTTTGTTAATTTTGTAAATAATTGACCATTTTATGAGTTTTTGAAATAATTTATGAATACCTAGATTACTAAAAATGACTTTATTTTAAAATAAATAATTATCAATTTGTATAGTTTAACGCTAATAAGTAAATTAATTAAATTTTATTTAATAATTATTGTTGTTTTTTTCGAATGTATTTTTTCATATACTTTTGTCCCAATAAAATGATATAGCTTAGCTTAGCTTTGCTTTATTTTTTAAAGCATTTTGTATCAATAAATTTATATAGCTTAGATTTTGTGTTATCTTTGTAGAGAATGTTTTCTTCACATTGCATTTACATTGTGTATTTATTCATTTATCTAATATATTAGATTTATGATAGTTATGATATTAAAATATTGTTTTTTAATTAAAAACTAATTAGAATAATAAAAAATACATTTACATATTATTGACAATTGACATTTCAAAGAAAAAATGTATTTGCTAAGAATGGTTAAAATTTTGTATTGAAAAGACTATTTGAATGGTTACTTGTAAAAATGTTTCAAAAAAATGTTGTGTAGATTTTTTAAAAGGATTTCCATTTTAAATTAAATTTAAGATGATTATAATGTTAATATATATTTATTTATCTATTAAGATGAAATCCATTTTTGGATCGAGAGAAGCGAGGTGCTCTCGTACCTAGTATGGAGGAGATCCTGTTACGTTAATGAAAAATATAAATTACATATCGACTAAAAAAAAATAAAAATAAAACTAGCATAGATCCATTTTAAACCCAGATCTATCAAGTATCGAGAGGGATCCAAATGGTAAAAAAATGTACACCAAAATAAATCGAAATGAATATAAAGTTCAATTTTGATAATTAATTAATTAATTAATTAAATTTTTATATACAAGTTATTAATTAATATTTCTTAATGTTATATTTTAAATTCATAACCATAAATTAATTAGATAGCTTTAGGCCTACTGCATTGTACACATTTTTTAAAAGATTTAGCCAAAGTCTTGTTTTTAAGACTAAAAGTGGTGCCTAATTCAATTGCAACGTGTCCATGTTAATTTGGCTTTCTTGAAGCCATATATATTGATGTGGTGGTTAGAAGCCATACATATTGATGTGGTGGTTAGAGAGCTCAATAATAGGGTCTACACAACATAAAAGTAAAAAAAACTCCTAGCAATGATCATAAAATTGGGCCTAGTGGTGAGCCCATTGGGTAAATCTAGTAGAGACAGGCCACATAATGTCAAGAACAAAAATCTAGCACCAGAATAGTGTAAACTTGTACATAAAGCTTCAAAACTTAAACCTCAAGATTTATCCTTAAACTTGTTGTCTGCATATTCTATCATGGCAATGATCATAAAATCAGGCCTAGTGGTGAGCCCATTGGGTAAATCTAGTAGAGACGAGCCACATAATGTCAAGAACAAAACTCATACACCAGAATAGTTTAGACTTGTACATAAAGCTTCAAAACTTAAACCTCGAGGTTTATCCTTAAACTTGTTGCCTACATATTTTGTCATGGCTCTTTAAATAGAGGCTTCACATGAACAATCTAATGGTTTGAGTATTATAATATGTCACACGAGCTTTGGTAGAATTTGAATTATCAACCATGCTACCCAGTTCACCATAGTGCAAACACATACACAAAGACCCACATATACAAGCCTCAACACAAAAGATCTACCCCTCCTCTCGCCTCTCCACACACACATACATAAAGACCCACATATATAAGCCTAGAGTTTTATACCAAACACTTGTACAAAGAACCACAAACATAAAGTTGCATACCAAAAACATGTACAAGATTCATAAACACAAACATACAAAATTCTATACAACAAACATTCATAAATATTAAAAATACTACAAGCACAGTTACATAAAAAGAATTATATCATTTAACATGCATAAAAATAATCTCATATAACAATATATGAAAATACACGCACATACAAAGATCTACACATAAATAATAATCTTATGAAACTTGATATAAACTGCCCAAAATCTATATATAAATACACAAAGATCTATATATATAAAAACACACATATTTTGTTACATCAAATGAAGTAAAATAATACACTTTTATACTTTTTTGATATGTTTCAGCAGTAAGTGTAAAATTGTAAAAATATTGTGGATTTTATTTAATTATTAAACAAATTAATTTGTAAAAAATCCATTTAAATTATATTTTAAATAATTTAATTTTTACTATTTTAAATTTAATAAATAGTTAAAATTATTGCTTTCAATTTTTTTTATATACAACACAAACTTAGAAAAGTGCATACAAAATCTTATCTACAAATAATTGAAAACTAAACTACATAAATAATTTAATAATATAACATTTAATTTCAATAAAAAAACAAACAAACATTAATTTCATAATAAACAATTTTAAACTAACTAAATATATATCACAAATTCTTGACACAACCTAATTTATCACAAACCTAATTTTTGTATTACCTAATTTTTTAGGTAATAACAAACCAATTTATTGAATAGGCACAAATTCTTCAATATATTATTATTATTATTACTATTTTATAAATAATTATTATATTTATTATTATTATTATTATTTATATTATTTATATATAAAATGATTATGATCTTATTATTAATTTTAATTTACTATATTGTTTGTTTATAATTATTTTTCTCAATTTCTATAATAAATACAAATTAAATTTTAAGTTTTATTCTTTACCTATTATAAATTATATATATATTTTTAATTTTATGATTAAAATTTTATTATTTAATTTGAAAATTGATTATTAGTGATATTTAAATATATATATTTTTGTTGGTAAAGTGGTGGAACCCTCTTGAGTAGCAGGGTCATCATTGGCTAAGAAACCATGAACCAGGGGCATCTATGCCATCAAAATCACCTAGGGATCACACCCTAGACCGCACCAACCTTTAACATGGTTGGATTTTTTTGTATCCGACAGGATTAGAATCGACGACCTTCCAGCTTAGGAGGCGTCTTAACCATACCTCGCCACTAATTGTTCTACATCTTGCAGATGTTGTGATATTTAAATATTACAACTTTAACAAATTTTAATTATATTAATGATATTTAAATATTACAAGTTTAACAAATTTTAATTATATTATGATATCTCATCATTTTATATTATTTTTATAATAAATTTATTTATTTCAAATTTATTACTATTTTATATTATTTTTATTTCATAAATTAAAATTAAGGTTGATTAATAATTACACAATTTTAATTTTAAATCTATTTTAATTTTTTATTATTTGTTATTGCTTTCTCAATATTATAATAAATTTAAGAATAATTTAATTTTTAAAATTAAATTAATATTAAAATTTTTAAAATAAAATAAAATTTTAAAATAAAAATTTCGTTTATTAAAGACCATAATTTTATCATTTAAATTTATATATTAAAAAGTAAAACTTCCAAATATTAAAATAAATAAAAAATAAATTAAATTATTATACTATTTATTTTACAATAATAAATATAATTGTTTTACAATAATTATATTTGAATAATTATTATTATTAATGTAGTAAAAATATGTTTTATATATTTGAGAGTATTTTTAGCTTTGAAATTTTATAATCTCTGCTAAAAAGACAAACTGTTTTTAGCTTTGAAAGCTCATATGGCTTCAAAAACTATGTTTTGTTATTACAACAAAGCGAATATATGTGTTTTGTTGTTGTTGTTACAACAAAGCTGGTTATTTATTTTTTTTAAATTTTTGTTTATGTATATAATAAGTTTATTTTATTATTATTATGATGTCATTTTTCATTTTTCATTAAATAAAATAAATTATTTTTAATTGTGAATAAATTTTTTGTTTATGTATTTATTAAGTTAATTTTATTTTCGTTATGATGTTATTTATTTGATTATAAACTAAATAAAATAGATATTTTTAATTGTTTAATAAATTTTGATATTAACAATAAATAAGAATTCAAATAAAATAACAATAAAAATATTAAAAAATTCCATAAAAATCTACACAATCAAATACAATTTTGTACAAATTTATATATCCAAACACAAAGTTGCATATAAAAACATTATTTTATTTAACAAACATAGACATCATCTCATCTAATTTGCATGAAAAAATTATAAAAAATAATATAAATGATTACATATTATATAATATCATAATATATATAATTAATTGTTGCACAATAATTATATTTGAATAATGATTATTGATGATGATGATGATGATGGTTAACGTCCCCTGAGACCAAACTTTGGTCTATCGGACCTAAAGAAGAGAATTAATTAGTTTGCTTTAAAGTTATATTTCTATTCTCAAAGAGCTTGGAAAGAAGCGTCCCGAGCTTACTATAATTTTGACAGGCTAAAAGGCTAGGAAAGTCGGTATTGCAACAAAGATTATGAAACTGGGATCTAATGCATTAAAAATATATTTGAGAGATTTTCTTAGTTTTGAGATTTTAGAATTTCTACTAACAAAACTAATCACTAATTTTTTTTTTTTTTAATTTGTGTTATAGCCGGCTAAGTTAATTTTATTATTGTTATGATGTCATTTTTCATTAAAAATTAAATAAAATAGATTATTTCTAATTGTGAATAAATTTTTTATTTATGTATTTATTAAGTTAATTTTGTTATAGTTATGATGTTATTTAATTGTTTAAAAATTAAATAAAATAGATTATTTTTATCTGTTATTAGATTTTGATATTAAAAGTAGATAACAAATCAAATAAAACAACAATAAAAATATAAAAAAGTTAAAAATTAAAAAATTAAACAAGTAAAATAATTCAGTGTATATATATTATTCTAATGCAAATAAACAAACATACAAATATGTATATATGGATAAGGTATACATAATTTATATAATACAAAATTCATCTTATTTAAAAACATAGGAATAAAAAAATCTAAACATAAATATACAAATCTATCCAAGCAAATATAATTTCATACAAATTTCTACATAAACATAAAACTTTCAAATATTATAATGAATAAAAAATAAATTAAATTACTATTATATAAATTTTGAATAATGATTATTATTAATGCATTAAAAATATATTTATATATTTGAGAGTTTTTTTTAACTTTGAGATTTTAGTATCTCTACTAACAAGACCAACCTCGTGAAGGTGAAAGCTCATATGGCCTCAAAAACTATGTTTTGATGTTACAACAAAACGAATATAACGAGTTAATTTTTTTTTTTTTTTTTTACGTATTTGTTAAGTTTATTTTATTATTGTTATGATGTCATTTTTGATTAAAAATTAAATAAAATAGATTATTTTTAATTGTTAATAAATTTTGATATTAAAAATAAATGACAAATCAAATAACTTTCTACATAAACATAAAACTTTCAAATATTATAATGAATAAAAAATAAATTAAATTATTACATATTATGTAATATCATATATATATTGGAATAATGCATTAAAAATATATTTATATATTTAAGAGCTTTCTTAGCTTTGAGATTTTAAAATCTCTATTAACAAGACCAACCAACCACGGGAAGGTGAAAGCTCATATGGCCTCAAAAACTATGCTTTGTTGTTGTTACAACAAAGTTGGTTATTTTGTATGAGTGCCAAGTACTAAACTGTCATTGCTTTGATGAGATTTCATTTCTGCTTTCTATGCCAGGAAAGTTAGGTTATTGTATAAGATGTCTTTTGATTCTTAATGAATAACAAAGACTGATATTTTTTCCTCTGAAAAAAAAACAAAGTTGGTTATTTTCTTTTTTAAAATTTTTGTTTATGTATTTATTAAGTTTATTTTATTATTGTTATGATGTCATTTTTCATTAAAAATTAAATAAAATAGATTATTTTTAATTGTGAATAAATTTGTTGTTTATGTATTTATTAAGTTAATTTAGTTATAGTTATGATGTTATTTAATTGATTAAAAGTTCAATAAAATGGATTATTTTTAATTGTTAAGAGATTTTGATATAAAAAGTAAATGACAAATCAAATATTATTATAGTACAAATAAACAAATA
>LPNX010269025.1:2443-55866 GCA_001517045.1 Pseudotsuga menziesii | reverse complement strand
GAACAGAGGACTCACACCCTAAAGGCAACTTCCGTTGGTGTGAGTAATGCCTAAGCATGAGAGGACTCACACCCTAAAGACAACTTCAGTTGGTGTGGGTAGTGCCGAAGCATGATTTGGATTCAATTGCTCCATAATTTGCATGTAATTTGCGTTTTATGCGTGCAGCTCACCACGATTTGCAGGGTTGAAACAATTAAGATGGAATATTCATAATAATGGATATTCCAAAAGACGAGTGCAAGACGAAAGACGACTGCAAGTGAGAAAACTCAAATCAAATCTGACAAACCATAGTATTTCTTCGCTTTTTCATGCAAACAAATAAATCATGGCGTAGGCTACGCCATAGCATTTACATTGTTGCGGTCGAATTCACAGGGGTTTTGCATTCCTAATTTCAAATAAATCTTCACGTCCTAATACGGGTGCAGGAGGAATGAGACAAAGAGAGCTCAATGTCAAACTAGGCTTTAAGAAAGAAAACTGTTCGAAAATAAAGGTATAACACTCGTCATTAATCTCTATTTCGATACGAGAAGAAAAATAAAAACATCAAGCAAGCGAAGCAAGGAGCGTAAAATGATATATATATATATATACACGATCTCAGATTCAGATCCGCCGCGGGGAATCACAAAACATTTTTCTGGCTTAAACTGACATCCTATTTACAAAACTATAGCATCAAAGGTAGAGAACAACAAAAACCTGAAGCAACGAAGGCAGGAAAAGAAAGAAAACAAGAAACGAGAAGAGAAGACTTTATAGTTTGAAAAATTTCGCACCGTTTCCGCTGTGAGATGAAGCCGGTCTCGGTCTTACCTTTAAGTTGGAAAATCAGGAAGAAATTGTAATATACAGAATGGGTCCGTATCGAACTCAATAGCCAGCCATCGATCTGTGGGTTATGGAACAAAAGAAAGAAAGCAGTACCAGCCAGAAGATTAACACTTTTCCTACTAAGCCCAATCGCCTGCTAAACTAAACTAGACATGCTCGGGTCGGGATCGAACCCAACAGCCATCAATAGGTGGGTAATGGAGTAGAAGGTAAAGTAGTGAAGCAAATGGAAACATAGTTCCTAAGATCAGAAAGATCATCACAATTTCATCTCAGCACATTCTTTAGAAAATCACAAACCTGTTAGCAGTTTCATGAATTTCCCTTTACATACCAATTAGCTATCTTATTCATTCATTTTGAAATAAACAAAAGAGATTTGAACTTACATTATTTTATGGAAAATATATTGTTGTAGAAGGTTGAGAAGGAGTATTAACCTGGGATATGGGAAAGGGGCTATGCTTCACTGCCTTTTGGCCGTATTTGCGCCAGCGATAGCCATCTTCCAGATGATCAAGCAAATCTAAGCTCGCTGTTCCTTTTCCGACCCTTTTTCCTAGGATTGCTACTGCACAAACACAAATACCAATACCAGTAATTTATATCAGCAAACATGATAGCCCGGGCTGAAGCCATCGGATAATTCAGAAGATCCACCTTGCATAATTTACAAATTACCCTGTGCGAATGAAAGAATTGCAAGGAAATGAATTAACGCACTGCTTCTTCACTTCTGGCTCTGTAGGCTCTCTCTCTGTACCGATATCTTCAGAGAGGGCTGTTCAGTTTTTGAGGGCCCTAATCTGATCCCTGCAATGGAATCTGAATTTTTATGGCCTTCGCTGGAGAAAGAAGATATCCCGGGACCGTAGAAGTTTAGCCTGAGCGGCCTCGGGCGCGGGCTTCTTCATGGCCTTCGCTGGAGAAAGAAGATATTTCCTAGGTTTGCTCCTGCACAAATACGAGTAGTTTATATTAGCATAAGTCGATAAATTCTTAAGCAAACTGTCAATCTAGATGGTGAAATCATTATTGGGAAATATGTGTAGTTGTGTTAAATTGTTAATTCGATCCAATACGTGGACAAAATAAGTTTTCACCGTGATATTTCATTCATTTTTTCGTGAAAGCAAAAATGTTCATTCAACCAAACAAAAAGGGAGCAAGAGGCAGATGTCATGCTGCTGCGGTAAGAGTTGCCCAGTCACCCAGATATTCTGATATCGGTTGTCCAAAATCTCATTGGAAACCCTTGGAATGCTAGGTCAGCCAGAGGAAGTAGCAGTGCATCGATTAGGTTAAAATGGTGAAAACAAGGCCCAAAATGAAGCGGATTCCAGACAAAACCAGCAACGAAAACTAAGAAAAATTGAAAGAAAATTTGCAGGGAAATGAATTAACTCACAGCGTCGTAGCTTCTGGCTCCGTAGGCTTGCTCTCTGTACTGATATCAGAGGGCGGTTCAGTTTTTGAGGGCCCTCATCTGATCGCTGCAATGTATTCTTCATGGCCTTCGCTGGAGAAAGAAGATATTGATCAGTTGGGAGTGCCAGGGACACCAGAAGTTTCTCCTGCGCGGCCTTCTTCCGTGGCCGCCATGGCAAGGTTTGGCTTCAGAAGCGGATGTCTAACCTCCTCTATCAATCACACACAGACAGACAAGACTCACATGACTAAGACCCAGACAGACACGACTCAGACCCAAACAGACAGACATGACTCAGACATCAAGCCAGACAAACTCAGACACCACACCCAAGCACAGGAATTCTAAACCAGACCACAGACAGAGGAGGAAAAGACCACAAACAGAGGAGGAAAATGTTATGCTGGGTAAGAATGCATATATATATATATATATATATATGCATTTCTTTCTCAACACTGGCTTTAACGGATACTTTTTTTTCTCCCTCTCTCGAGAACATTCACAAAATCTTATAGGTTCCGAACCTTCACAAAATCTTATACAAAAGCTTAGAATAACTTTTTAAAAAATATTTTATTCACAATTTTTTTTAATTAATTAATTAGTTATGTAATTCAATTCTTTATTTAATTAATTATGAATTTTGAAAATTTGAATTTAATTAATTATGAATTTTGAAAATTTGAATGTTTGAGAGTTTGAATTTGAGATATCACTTTCATTTAGTAGAGTTTCAATGTTCTTTTTAATAGAGTTTCAATGTTTTTGTTTTGTTTTTTTGTTTTTTTTTTTCATTTTAATGAAGGAGAATAAGTAGACATTATTGTCTTTCACCTAGGAGACTAGAGTTGAGGCTAAACGGGCTATTCAAGTTTTGAACCTAATCACTCTTGACAGTGTGAGAAAATTGGTCACACATTGTGGGCCTAGTCACCATAGATTTTAATGAGATACACTTGGGTATCAATACAAATGGTTGAATATATACCCTTTAAGGCCTTCATTCAAGCTCTCTCCAATGATTATACACTCTCATTGCATGAGAAATCTCTAGAAAACTCCAACATCATTGCCCAATTCCATGCCATTCAAATCATGGATATCCCCACCCCATAAATTCACCTTGACTTGCGTTTGGTTTTAACCAAACATCAAGAAGTCTTTGACACACCCCATGCCTACCCCTTTCATGTAGTGAGCATGATCATGGTATTCCCTTGACTCTTGGGAGTCAACCCCCAAATTTGTGTCATTATCGACACCCATTTTCCCACAAGAATGAAATTTAATTATTCAATAACTATTCGGGTCAGAGTCATTTGTCCTTATTCATTACCAATGTTCATGGTATTAAAGAAAGAAGGCAATTGGTGCACATGTTCTAATTTTTGTGCTCTCAATAAATTGTCTATTTGAAAGACAAATTGGGTTGCGAAGGAAATGATGGATGTTGGACTACCTCTCTCTCGCACACCCAACTTCCACTCCAAGTTGTGTGTAAGGGGAAACTGATGTCGTGAATGGGAGTAAAGGCAATAAAAAAGCTATGCACCTAGAACTTACACATTCAATTAGGTATGGGATGCAATTGAACTTCTCAGTTTTTAAAATTAATTTTGAACTTGCTTGTGAGGTGAGTTCTGAGTGTTTATTAGAGTGATGTTACAATTTTGGATATATGTTTACTCATTGAAGTATTAAATTAATCAGCTTCCAGACCATTTCCAATCAAGAATATTCAATCTTCCTTGGAAATCTTTCTTTGTTCATGATTTAATTATCCCATTAAATAATAACAATGTTCATTCATCCCCCCAATATATGCTCCACTACTTTTAAAAAAATGTCATTCTAGAAAGCTTGCTTTCACTAGATTCAACTACTTTTAAAAAATGTCATTCCATAAAGCTTGCTCTAACTAGATTTCAATACAATACATAACTGAGCATAGAGTCGTCAAGAAAGGCATTGGTGTTTAGTTCTTGGGGCATCATTACATTTGTTAGCTGAGCGTGGATGTATGCTCACATTGGATAACTAATCTCAACATTTCGCTTCAGACACATCCTCACATTTTCATTCTAATAAATGTAAAATTTAGTGCTACCAAGTTTTAAAATGTGTCCACATCCAATCATTTAATGGTTGGTATTGAGATTTCAATTAGGAAGCAACGATCCAAACATAAGGACTTTGAATTAAATGATTTTCTTATAATGGGTTACACACACATCATAAGCATGCTTCATTTCTAGTGCTCAATAATTGTACTATTGGGCCTAGACACATCTTTAGACAAAATAAATGTTCTCTTCCATTTTATGAATGCTTCTAGCAATTAATTTATGAATTTCCAAATTGTTGTCATTTGAAAGCTATTTTCCAAAGCATCAAGCACAATGCCATTTCTCTTAATAGATACATGTAATAAAACCAATTAGTAAGGTTAAACCATATAAAAATTAAGGGTTTGTTCATGTTGCATATTGATTTGTCAGTGGAATTGATCTTAGTTTCTGTTATGGAAACAAAGAGTTTCTTAGATTTACACTAAATATTAGACTTCAACATATATTTCTAGATAAGTTGCACTCATGACATAAGAAAACGACCATATTCTTGAATATTGTAATGATTTGCTACCTTGATTTCAATGACTACATAAAGTACCTATATTTTATATTTAACTTGGCATGTTTGACTTAATGTATTTTTTTTATGCTCATCAAACTACTAATACTATCTTCTTCCTCTCACAAAACTTGTTTGTTTAGTATAACCAAAAAATAAAAGAATTAGTTAGTTGTTGAGTTAAAAACTAGTCATATTGGTTCGTGTTGATGATCTCACTTGGATGTTTGAATATAGCATTGTTGATTGTTGCAAAGCTGCTAAAATATCAAGCTTCACAGCTAGTAAAACCTTTTGCAATGATCATATCCAGTATCTGTGAAAGTAAGAAGAATGGGAGAGACTCTAATCATCATTGGTGTATGAAGGACTAGAGTGCCTAATAGACCTTATGATAACATCCATAAGAGATATTTATAGAGGTGGTAGGACAAAGTAATAGATCTATATTTCTCTTTCTTCTCTTAAAAAAAGGAACAAAAATTTGTCCTTTCCCTCAATTATATATTATGCTTTGATTTGATTGTATATTATGCAGATAATAAACTATGCAGATTGCAAAAATTGCTCTTATGCCTCTTGAACATAGCTGCAAAAGGCAATGCAAATCCAAGGGGATAATTGGGAATATGTGAAACATTGAAGGTAGTGCTAGGTATGTGGAATACAAAAGGTGATGCATATAGGATATGTGCTGCTAAGATAGGATAACCTAAAATTTTAAAGAAGTATACATGAAGAATGAGTATATCAAATGCATATGAATATGAGTACTACTAAATGTGAAGTGAAGTGAAACTAATACTAAACTCAATCATAGCATTAGTTCACTTCATAAATTAATGTGGTAATACAATATAGAAGGCATACTCAAAACATCTGATTTCATGAAAATCAAATCTATTGATATAAATTTTCATTAGTTTGAGTCCAAATTGAAGAAGAAAACACTTGATTGGTGGGTATATAGTAGGAAACAACTATGATTTATAGGAGGAATTAGTAGTGACTTGGAGCTAGGGTTTTTGAATACTCTATGAACAAGAAGGTACAACTAGTTGACTACTTTGAGGTTTCATTCTCGAAGGAATAGATGTGTCCTCACCTCCCTTATTGAAGGACTTTGTGGAACCTTGTAGCACTGTGGGGGGATTAGTGGATGGTAAACCCTCATTTATTGATAACTTTGGTTTGGGGATTATGAAAAACAATGCCACCTTGTCAAATCCCGATTTAATTGTCTATGGTTTTGTGGGTACAAAGAATCAATTTGACCCTTTTGAAAGTACTAGAAGTGTTAACACATCACCGATGACAAAGTAAGTAAAAGGGAAAGGAGTTTGTGATCCACCAAATTTCAAGTCTCCTGGAGTTACTCCTAGGAGATGACACTGTGCAATAGTTACAAAGTTAGAAATTAATTTCGATGGATACTCCTTTGGATTTGTAGGTGAGGTTTAGCACTAAATATTTTTGTAGTTTCTTCCCTAATACTATGTCTCAATTGGGGAGAAAGAATCATATAGTTATTTTCTCATGAGATGGTGGTATTTCTTTGGTGGTGGGTGGGGACATTAATGTGAGGCAGATCATGGATCTATAGGCTTGAAAACTCGTGGATAAGTTCTATGGGAAAAGGGTTTCTATGGATCCAACAAGAATGGTCTCTAGTGGTGGGATACGATCCTATTGTTCATTTTATGGGAAGGGGATTTGTTGGTTTTACTTTTAGAGGCACAGAGGATGCACTCTGGATTATTAAAAACTATTGGTTCATGGACAAGAGTGTCTCAACACTCAAGTGGTGGCACCCCCTATTCGATTCTTGAGAAGAGTTTGTCAGTAGTATATCGATTTGGGTTAAGTTGTCATGGTTTCCCCTAGAGTTTTGGACTAATGGATGTTTGAACGACATTGATGAAACTATGGACATCGAGGAACAATGGATGATATATTTCATAATAGTCTTTCATGATCAGTGGCTCACATTGTGAATCAATGTATTTGGTGGTCAAGGATAGGTCATATACTTAGCCATTGGTTTAATGCAACGCTAAAAAAGGTTTGTCTCCAGCAATAGATGTCTAACCTTCTCCTATATCAATCACACACATACAGCCAAACATGACTCACATGACTTAGAACCAGATAGATAGAAATGACTCAAACATCAAGAAATCACACACACTCAGACACCACACACAAGCACATGCATTCCAAACAAAACCATAGATAGAGGAGGAGTAAAATGTTACACTGGGAAATATTCCATATATAAATGAATTTATTTCTGAACACCTGGCTTTAACGGATAGGTTTTTTTCTCCCTATCTAGAACCTTCTAGAAACTTCACAAAATCTTATACAAAATCTTGAATAGCGTTTCAAAAAATCCTCCCTCTTAACAACATTTGAATGTGTGAGAGTTTGAAGGTGAGATGTAACTTAATTCTTTTTTCAATTGTGGTTCACCTACCCCCCAACGGGGCTTTCTAAGTCCACAAGAACAAGTCATAGGGGGCCCAACCGAAGGGGCCTCACTCTATTCACTCTAATTATAGAGCTAACTCGATGGGGACATCAATAGAGGCCCTTGTATAACAATGTATAGCCACCCGAGGATTTGACCCCGAGACCTTCTTCTAAAAAATTACGACACTTAACCACTTGAGCTAGCTCACCAAGCTATGCAACTTAATTCTTTATTTACTAAAGTATCAATTTTCAAAATTTGAATGTCTAGGAGTTTGAATTTGAGATGTCACTTTCATGTTAGTAAAGTTTTAATGTTTGTATTCTTTTTTAATCAAGGAGAATTGGTTAGTAGAGTTTTAATGTTTTTTTTTCCATTTTAATCAAGGAGAATACGTAGACATTACTGTCTTTCGCCGAGGAGGTTAGGATTCAGGTGAGAAGAAACCCCTTACCACTGGAACTTAAAAGATTCATGGGTGGTATTAACTTTTAGAGGCGCTTCATCTTCAATTTTTCTCATTTGGATCGCCCTTTTCCTCGGTTATCCAATAAAAATTTTGTTAGCTGGAATTCTTTGGCACAACAATAGTTCCAATGTGTGAAACACACTATAGGATTTGCTCTTGTTCTCTGATTACAGATCTACAACTTACTTTTGAAATAACCCTATTAGACATTACTCAAATACAACACCAAAGAGATAGACCCTGTAAGAAAACTCTATATACACACTTTTAATAACTACCCAAGAACTATAGAAATTTCACTTGAACACCTATAGAGATACACAAGCCCACTAACTCTTCTCCACAAGCACAATTGCGATAAGGAAATCGCTATACTCCCCATCGCGACACTACAACCAAAAGCACACTGAACGAGCTACTCGAGTTTTGAACCTAAGCAGACCCCAATATTTTTTTAGTTGAAAAGCTTCCAGTGCGGGGCATTCGCCATTCATTGTTGACCCGATGGGAAAATTGGTCTCATATTTTGGGCCTAGTCACCATAGATTTTAATAAGATACACTTGGGTATCAATACAAATGGTTGAACATATACCCTCTAAGGCATTCATTCAAGCTCTCCAATGATTATCAACTCTCATTGCATGGGAAATATCTAGAAGAAAAGCCACTCCAACATCATTTCCCAATTCCACGCCATTCAAGTCATGGATATCCCCACCCCATAAATTCACCTTGACTTGCATTTGGTTTTAACCAAACATCAAGATGTATTTGACACACCCCATGCCTTACACATTTCATGTAGTGAGCATGATCATGGTATTCCCTTGATTCTTGGAAATCAACCCCCAAATTCGTGTCCTTATCGACACCCATTTTCCCAGAAGAATGAAATTGAATTATTCAATAACTATTGGGGTCAGAGTCATTTGTCCTTATTCATTGCTAGTGTTCATGGTATTAAATAAATAAGGCAATTGGTGCACACATTCTAATTTTCATGCTCTCAATAAATTGACTATTTGAAAGACAAATTGGGTTGCGAACGAAATGATGGATGTTGGACTACCTCTCTCTCACACACCCATCTTCCACTCCAAGTTGTGTGTAAGGGGAAATTGATGTCATGAATGGAAGTAAAGGCAATCATAAAGCTATGCACCTAGAACTTACACATTCAATTAGGTATGGATGCAATTAAACTTCTTAGTTTTCTATATTAATTTTGAACTTGCTTGCGAGTTGAGATATGGGTGTTTATTAGAGTGATGTTACAATTTTGGATATATGTTTACTCATTGATGTATTAAATTAATCAGCTTCTAGATCAATTCCAATCAAGAATATGCAATCTTCCTTGGAAATATTTCTTTGTTCATGATTTAATCATCCCATTAAATAGTAGCAATGTTCATTCATCCCCCCAATATATGCTCCACTAATTTTAAAAAATCTCATTCCAGAAAGCTTGCTTTCACTAGATTTCAACTACTTTAAAAAAATATCATTTCATAAAGCTTGCTCTAACTAGATTTCAATACAATACATAACTGAGCATAGAGTGGCTAGGAAAGGCCTTAGTGCTTAAAGTTCTTGGGGCATCATTACATTTGTTAGTAGAGCGTGGATGTATGCTCACATTGGACAACTAATCTCAACATTTCGCTTCAGACACATCCTCGCATTTTCATTCTAATAAATGTAAAATTTAGTGCTAACAAGTTTCAAAATGTGTCCACATCCAATCATTTAATGGTTAGTATTGACATTTCAAGTAGGTAATAACGATCCAAACATAATGAATTTGAATTAAATGATTTTCTTATAATGGGTTACATGCACATCATAACCATGCTTCATTTCTAGTGCTCAATAATTGTACTATTGGACCTAGGCACACCTTTAGACAAAATAAATGTTCTCTTCCATTTTATGAATGCTTCTAACAATTAATTTATGAATTTCCAAATTGTTGTCATTTGGAAGCTATTTTCCAAAGCATCAAGTACAATGTCATTTCTCTTAATAGAGACATATGTAATAAAACCAATTAGAAAGTTTAAACCATATAAAAAGTAAGGGTTTGTTCATGTTGCATATTGATTTGTGAGGGGAATTGATCTTAGTTTTCGTTATGGAAACAAAGAGCTTCTTAGATTTACACTAAATGTTATACTTCAACATATATTTCTAAATAAGTTGCACTCATGACATAAGAAAATGACCATATTCTAGAAGATTGTAATGATTTGCTACCTTGATTTCAAGGACTACATAAAGTACCTATATTTTATATTTAATTTGGTAGGTTTGACTTAATGTTTTTTTTTATCCTCATCAAACTAATATTACTATCTTCTTCCTCTCATAAAACTTGTTCATTTAGTATTACCAAAAAATAAAAGAATTAGTTGGTTGTTGAGTTAAAAACTAGTCATATTGGTTCGTGTTGATGATCTCACCTGGATGTTTGAAATATAACATTGTTGATTGTTGCAAATCTAGTAAAATATCAAGCTCTACAACTAGTAAAACCTTTTGCAATGATCATATCTAGTATTTGTGAAAGAAAGAAGAATGGGAGAGACTCTAATGATCATTGGTATATGAAGGACTAGAGTGTCTAGTAGACCTTATGATAATATCCATAAGAGATATTTCTGGAGTTGGTAGGACAAAATAATAGATCCTCGATATTTTTGTTTCTTCTCTTCAAAAAGGGTACACAAATTTGTCCTTTTCCCTTGATTATAGATTATTCTTTGATTTGATTGTATATTATGTAGATAATACACTATGCAGATTGCAAAAATTGCTCTTATCTCACTTGAACATAGCTCCAAAAGGCAGTGCAAATCCAAGGGAATACATGACAATATGTGAAACATTGAAGGTAGTGCTAGGCATGTGGAACAATACAGAAGGCTATGAATATAGGATACATGGTGCCAATATAGGATAACCTAAAATTTTATAGAGGTATACATGAAGAATGACTATGTCGAATGCATATGAATATGAGTACTACTAAATGTGAAGTGAAGTGAAACTAATACTAAACTCAATCGTAGTATTAGTTCACTTCATAAATTTATGTGGAAATACAATATCGAAGGCATACTCAAAACATTTGATTTCATGAAAATCAAAGTTATTGATATAAAATTTTCCTTAGTTTGAGTCCAAATCGAAGAAGAAAACACTTGATTGGTGGATATATAGTAGGAAACATCTATGATTTATAGGAGGAATTAGTAGTGACTTGGAGCTAGGGTTTTTGGATACTCCATGAACGAGAAGGTACAACTAGTTGACTACTTTGAGGATTCACTCTCAAAGGAATATATTTCTCCTCTCCTCCCTTATTGAAGGACTTTGTGGAATCTCGTAGCACTGTGGGGGGATTAGTGAATAGTAAACCTTCATTTATTGACAGATTTGGTTTGGGGATTATGAAAAACAATGTCACCTTGTCAAATCCTAATTTAGTTGTCTATGGTTTAGTGGGTACAAAGGATCAAGTAGACCCTTTTGAAAGTACTAGAAGGGATAACAAATCACCAATGAAAAAGTAACTAAACAGAACATGAGTTTGTGATCCACCAACTTTCAAGTCTCCTTGAGTTACTCATGGGAGATTACACCGTGTAACAGTTACAGAGTTAGGACTTAGTTTTGATGTATACTCCTTTGGATTTATATGTGAGGTTTAGCACTAAATATTTTTGTAGTTTATTCCCTAATACTATGTCTCAATTGGGGAGAATTAAGCATATAGTTCTTTTCTCATGAGTTGGTGGTGGGTGGGGACATTAGTGTGAGGAAGGTCATGGATTTGGAGGGTTGAAAACTCATGGATAATTTCTATAGGAAAAGGGTTTCTATGGATTCGTTGAAAGTTTGGATTCAACAAGAATGGTCTCTAGTGGTGGGATATGGTCCTATTGTTCATTTTTTGGGAAGGGGTTTGTAGGGTTTACTTTTAGAGGCACAGAGGATGCACTTTGGATTATTAAAAACTATTGGTTCATGGACAAGAATGTCTCAACACTCAAGTGGTGGCACCCCCTATTCAATTCTTGAGAAGAGTTTGTCAGCAACACATAAATTTGGATTAAGTTGTCATGTTTTCCCCTTTGGTTTTGGACTAATGGATTTTTGAAGGACATCAATGAAACTATGGACATCGAGGAACAATGGATGCTATATTTCATAATAGGCTTTCACAATCAGTGGCTCACTTTGAGGATATGTCATATACTTATCCATTGGTTTAATGTAAGGCTAAAAATGGTTTGGATCTAGCAACATATGTCTAACCTCCTCCTCTATCAATCACACATGGACAGACAAACATGACTCACATGACTCAGACCCAGATAGATAGACATGATTCAAACATTAAGAAACCACACTGACTCAGAAACCACACCCAAGCACATGCATTCCAAACCAGACCATAGATAGAGGATGAGGAAAATGTTACGCCAGGTAATATTTCATATAGATGCATTTCTTTCTAAAGACTTGGCTTTGATGGATAGTTTTTTTCTCCCTTTTTAGAACCTTCACAAAATATTATACAAAAGCTTGTATAAATTTCAAAAAAACATTCCCTCTTAACAAAATTTGAATGTGTGAGAGTTTGCAGGTGAGACATAACTTAATTCTTTATTTAATAAAGTATCAATTTTGAAAATTTGAATGTTCAATAGTTTGAAGTAGAGATGTCACTTTCATGCTAGTAAAGTTTTATTTATTTTTCTTTTTTTAATCAAGGAGAATAGGTTAGTAGAGTTTCAATGTTTTTTTTTCATTTTAATCAAGGAGAATATGTAAACATTAATGTATTTCACTGAGCAAACTAGGGTTCAGGTGAGAAGAAACTATCGTGACATTACAACCGCAAGCAATTTGAATGAGCTATTTGAGTTTTGAACCTAAGCAGACCCCAATATTTTTGGGCTGAACACCTTCCAGTGCGAGGCGTCCATCGTCTAATCTTGACCCGGTGGGAAAATTGTTCACACATTTTGGTCCTAGTCACCATAGATTTTAAGGAGATACACTTGGGTATCAATACAAATGGTTGAACATATACCCTCTAAAGCCTTCATTCAAGCTCTCCAATGATTACCAACTCTCATTGCATGGGAAATCTCTTGAAGAAAAGCCACTCCAACATCATTGCTCAATTCCATGCCATTCAAGTCATGGATATCCCCACCAATAAATTCCCCTTGACTTGTAGTGGGTTTTAACCAAACATCAACAAGTCTTTCAAACACCCTATTCCTTACCCCCTTCATGTAGTGAGCATGATCGTGGTATTCCCTTGATTCTCAGAAATCAACACTTAAATTCGTGTCCTTATCAATACCCATTTTCCCAGAAGAATGAAATTGAATTATTCAGCAACTACTAGGGTCAGAGTTATTTGTCATATTACTAGTCCTTATTCATTGCCAGTGTTCATGGTATTAAATAAAGAAGACAATTGGTGCATGTGTTCTAATTTTTGTGCTCTCAATAAATTGATTATTTGAAAGAAAAACTGGGTTGTGAAGGAAATGATGGAGGTTGGACTACCTCTCTCTCACACACCCATATTCCACTCCAAGTCGTGTGTAAGGGGAGATTGATGTGGTGAATGGGAGTAAAGGAAATCATAAAGCTATGCACCTAGAACTTACACATTCAATTAGGTATGGGATGCAATTGAAATTCTCAATTTTCTATATTAATTTTGAACTTGCATGCTGATGCAGGAGCATTGAGTCAAAGTGATTTGTTTTCTGATTGAGAAGAAGATGCTATTTTTATGATCCCATGTAAATTTTCTAGAAGATAGGTTTAGTTGTTAATTACTTGAAATTGGTTTTGCAATAAATGGAAACTTGCCATTGATGCCCTCGAATCTTGCAAGAGGTTGATCGAGTATAGGTTAGTTGTAGATTTCTTTTCTTAGGGATTTAGATCTTGCTATTAAGATCTGACAGGTTGATAGAACTCTATATTAAGTTAATGTAATGAGATAGGATGTGAGACGATTTGAGAGAGTGAGCAATGAGTGTGTAATGTAGTATGTAGTGGTTAATGAAATGGAGAACATAATTGTAGTTTTTGTATGAATATTTGTAAATGTTTTGTTTTTATTTTCAATAACCAGAAGTATGCATAATTCTCTGTATCGATTAGAGAATTCATGAATATGGGGATGTATTCACGCGACTACAATAGAGAGGAAATTGATCGTTCCACAAATCAATTTACCTGTAATATCTGAGTTAAAATATGTGAGTTAGAATAATCGACGGCTGTGGGTGAATTCCGAAAGAGAAAGGTGTAGGGAAATTAACGAATCAACAAAGATAAGGTGAAGATCCACACTTGATCCTAGATCAACGGATAAAGAAGAACCCGCAGAGATCAACGGTCGAGGATGAGTTCCACAATGACAAGTTGCAAGCTAGTTAAAGCTGTGGAAAGTTGAATTGTGAAGAAACGTTGCGGGAGAAAAATTGCGGAAGCCCATCTTTGGAAAAGTGGGAAGGAGGATCTGTAATCCGCAATCCACAATTTGATTGCGAAAATAACTGTTGTAGCCGCAAGTTTGCATAAGTACGTTTTTGAAACTGTGAATTATAAACCCGAAATATGCAATCCACAATTGCGGAAAGGCTATTGCGGAATGACAATTACGGAAACACAATTGTGAATGGGAGAGTTGTAGAACCAGAACTGCGGAAACAACCTTGTGGGATTGAGCTTGTAAAAGAATACTTAATCAATGAAGTTTGTTGATTAGGTTCAATTTTAGGTTTGTTAGCTCTTACCTTGCATCAGTTTTGGTATCAGAGCTTAGCAGAGCCAGTAGAAGGATGATGTCGAGACGAGGGCGAGCACGTGGATTTCCTGTAGGAGATGGTCGAGAAAGGCAAGCTGCAGAGACAACCACACAAAGGGAATTAAGACAACTCCAATATAGGATGGATGCTATGGAGAGAAAGAATTCAGAGAATATATACACCAGCAATGAAGAAGAATCCTCTGAAGAAGAGCAAGAGGAGATGGCTGATGAAGTAAAAGTATTAAAGATGCTGGTGAAAGCTAGTAACATGACTAAAGTTGAAGTTCCCATGCATGAAGGTAATTTGAATGTTGAATAACTCATGGACTGGATCAATGCTCTAGCAAAGTATTTTGATTTTGAAGAAATTGAGGATAAAAGGAAGGTGAAATATGCCACTGCCAGACTGAAAGGGTATGCAACCATATGGTGGGGTGAACTTCAGATTCACAGAGAAAGAAGAGGTAAGTCCAAAATCAAAACATGGGATAAAATGTTGGATAAAATTAAAAGTCAATTTATGACTAAGGATTATCAATTGACGCTCATCAAACAATTATAGAATCTTAGACAAAAATGCATGACTGTTAAAGAATATACATAAGAGTTCTTTAACCTGAGTATTAGAGATGGACATACACAAGGATATATAGAATGAGTATCTAGATATATAAATGGATTGAGATATGAGATACAAGATGATATCAACTTATTGAATTAGAAAATTGTTGAAGATTCTTATCAGGAAGCCTCTAGGGTAGAAGAGAATTTACTAAGAAGAAAAAACCAAAAGAATCGAGGGAGAGGTTTTTCCAGAGGATCTCCAAACAGAGGAGGTAAGTTTCAGACCTCTAAGGATGAGGAACATGGATCTAGTATCCGCACACCCCAAAGAGGAGGATTCATGGGAGGTAGGTTTAATAGATGAGGAAGAGGCAGAAATAGAGAAGTGAAATGCTATACATGTGGAGAAATTGGACACATGTCATGGGAGTGCCCAAAGAATAAACCTACAACTCAGAGGAATGCAGACATTGCTGAGGCTCATGAGGAGTCCAATGAGGAAGCAGAAAAGGACAATCCTCCTGAGGAAGGAGAGTCTCTTATGTTGAAGAGATTTTTGGTAAAGACAAAGAATAAAGTGCATGAACCAACCCAGAGGAAGAGTCTATTTAGGACTAAGTGCAAGTCACAAGGGATGTGTTGTAAGATGGTTATTAACAGCAGTAGTACAGATAATCTGGTCTCCATTGAGATGGTAGAGAAGTTGGGATTGAAGAGGATGAAACATCCAACTCCTTACAAAGTGTCCTGGTTGCAGAAAGGACATCAACTCTTGGTGAATGTGCAGTGCAATGTGGAGTTTCAAATTGGTACTTATAAAGATGTGGTATTATGTGACATAATTCTTATGGATGTATGCCATTTACTCTTGGGGAGGCCATGGAAGTATGACAAAAAAGCTGTTCATGATGGAAGAAAAAACACTTATTCTCTGGAAAAGGATGGAAGGAGGCATACACTGCCACCTTTGCAAGATGAAGCAATCCAAGAAGGTTCAAGATCCAATATTCTGTTGATATCTAGGAAATAACTGTTGCAAGAAGTTAAGTAAGAAGAATAATTGTATTTTTCCCTTGTTAGTAAACCAAAGGTAATTTTAACTTTTTCAAATTTAGATGCTTTACCTACTGAAGTAAACATTTTGTTGGATGATTATGTTGATATTATTTTGGATGAGTTACCAAATGATTTACCTCCCGTGAGAAGTATTAGTTATCACATTGACTTGATACTTGGTGCACGTTTACCTAATAAGACAACTTATATACTGACTCCTCAAGAGAATGAAGAGATCAAACAACATATATAGGAGTTATTGGACAAAGGTTTGGTGAAATAAAGTTTGAGTCCTTGTGTAGTACCCACCGTGGTTATCCCAAACAAGGATGGTGGATGACGTATGTGCACTAATTCCCGAGCAATCAATAAGATCACTATTAGGTACATATTTCTCTTAACCTCGTATTGATGAATTGATGGATTGTCTGAGTGGTTCAAAGTATTTTCCAAAGATAGATTTGAAAAGTGGTTATCATCAAATAAGGATAAGAGAGGGGGTGAATGGAAGACTACATTCAAGACTAACAATGGACTGTATGAGTGGTTAGTAATGCCATTTGGGCTTACTAATGCACCTATCGCTTTTATGAGATAGATGAATGAGGTATTGAAGGAATACACAGGAAAATTTGTGATAGTGTATCTGGATGATATTTTGATTTTCAGTCAGAATAAAGAAGAACATTTAAGACATCTATAATCATGCTTTGCAGTAAATTGAATCAGAAACATGCTAAGTGGGTGGAATTTTTGCAGAAATTTACCTTTGTGATCAAGCATACAAGTGGAAAATATAACAAGGTTGTTGATTCTTTAAGTAAAGTAAATTTGATCTTGTAGGAAATAAAGGTCAGTGCTTTGGGATTTGAAAATTTGGTGAATATGAATAAGGAAGATGTGGATTTTAAGGATATATATGCAACCTGTGAGAATCCATTTGTCCACAATAGAAGTCAAATGGTTGGACTATATGCTACAAGAAGGATTGTTGTTCAAAAGTAGTAAATTGTCCATTCCTAAATGTTCCATGAGAGAAACTATGATACATGAGAAACACAGTGGAGGTTTGTCAAGTCATTTTGGACAAGACAAAACATTTTCTTAGGCGAGAGCTTTTTATTTTTGTCCTGGAATGCAACATGATGTAAAGAACTTTGTGGGAAAATGTAGAATATGTCAACATGCCAAAGGGAGGAGACAAAATATTGGATTGTATCAACCCCTACCTATTCCAACTAAGCCTTGGGATTACATCACTATGGATTTTGTTCTGGTATTTCCTAGAACTCAGAGGGGAAATGATTCTATTTTTGTGGTAGTGGGTAGATTTTAAAAAATGAATCATTTTATTGCTTGTAAGAAGACTAATGATGCAACCCATATTGCTAATTTGATCTTTTCAGAAATTGTGAAATTGCATGGTATGCCTTTGAGCATTGTGTCTGATAGGGATAAAAAATTTGTTGGTTATTTTTGGAGAACCTTAAGGAAGAAATTGGGTACTAAGCTTAGTTTTAGTTCTGATTATCACCCTTAGACTAATGGTCAGACTGAAGTGGTAAATAGGAGCTTGGGAAACATATTGAGAAGTATTGTTTATGAAAATCCAAAAAAAAAAAGGGATTTAGCTCTTGCTCAAGTTGAGTTTGCTTACAATGATTCACCTAATAGAAGTACAGGTATGAGTCCTTTTTTCAGATTATGTATGGTATGAACCCAAGAGGAGTGTATAAACTTAGGAGTTTGGGAGAACATGAAAGGAGAAGTGCGGATGGTGAATATTTTGCATTCAGTATGCATGAGCTACAAGAAAATATTTAAGGAAAGATGCAAAATAGTGTTCGGAAGTATAAACCGAGATCAGATTTGAAGAGAAGGGTGTTAGGATTTATAATCCTCCCTTGTCCAAACTAGTCTATTAGATTATATTTGCCTAACTTAGTATTCATTAATTAATATTGGGTCTACTAGTACCATTGGGTCCACTTGGTTTAATGGGGCCACCATTACTAGTCACTAGAGTGTGGGGAACATAGATAGAGGTTAAATTGAACTGAATGCACCTTCATGCATCAATTTATGTGCCTCCTAGACCAATACCTACAATTTAGGAGCCACTGGGAGTGCCACCACCAACCTCCTTTAGTTGTTGGTAATTGGTAACTAGTCAAGCTAAGTTATGCTCCAGTTACATTTAGTTAGATGTACTCCTGTTTAGTTAGTGCCAGTATTGCATGGCTGCATGTGGGAAGGTGCATATTCTCACTTGCTTCTCACCTACCACATCAGTTTAACTAGTTTAACTGATTATAACTGATTGAGAGACTAAATTAGACATCTGGATTTAGCCTAGTGAACTCCGATAGTGATTTAGACACTTTTAGTTAGCCATGTAGTCAGATTGAGTTGGTGGATTCGAATCCTATCCACATGATTCAAATTCCCTTTATTGTAACATTGTTGTATACTGCTGGGAATAGTGAAGATTATACTGTAATTATACTGAGAAATACTTATCTGTTTCCTATGAAATTTGTCTTGTTTAGTGTGTATTTTTCATTCCATTACACTGCATAATACAATCCAATTGCACTAATTTCTTGAAGATCAATGGCACAATAATTCAAACATGGTATCAAATCCTACTCAGGTAATCAACAAGTCTGTCCAATCTCCATTGTACACCAGAAGCAGTTGGGTTTCCACATAATTCCCACATAATGTGCATTGCTAACTCTGGATTCGTTCAGAGAATTATTTGTGGGCGTGATGAACCCTAAGAAAGTGTACATGTCGATATGGAAGGATTGATTCCAACATAGTGCGAATTGTTTTTTTTTGTAGTGTTTTCTTACAGGTGCTATGTAGCTTGATTAAAGAAATTAATTATTCAGAAGAAGAATTGATGGATTCTCAAACTTTCTTACCCCAGATCCTAACACCCTTCAACTATGTTGTTTGGAGGGAAAATGTGTAGGTGTTCTTGCACAAGCTTGGAATGTACAGGATGACAATGGGAAGAGAGAGTTAACCTCATTATCATGCTGAGAAAAACACGTTCTTGAACCGGTTGGATGAAGCATTTGGCTTCCTTTGTGTTCACATCTCTAGGGATATCCTCTTTCATCTTGAGGGATTGAGGACTCCCAAATAATATTGGGAGAAGCTTGAATTATTATTTGGAAAGCAAGATGAGCTTTAGGGACACATCTTGGAGAATGAGCTGATAGCCTTACAACCCAACTGTTTCGAGACTATCCAACATTTTTTTACAAAATTCAAGTCTCTCGCACTACAATGTAAGCAATGCGGAATAGAGAGGAAGGATGAGCAACTCATGCTCTCGGTGCTCAACAAACTTGGTTTTGAGTATTTTGTCTTTGTGTCTACCTTCCATTCCAGAAGAGCTTCCATCCCCAATTGGAAGATTCCTTCACTTGATGTCTTTTTCGAGTCTTTAATACAGGAGCAAGATAAGTTGGTCCAAATGGGAGTCCTCCAAACTTCCAAGAACCAAGCTCTTCTGATGTCAGAATCTACCAATGTGCAAGATAAAGGGAAGTACAAGGGAAAGGAGCCTAAAGCATCTGATTCAAAACCAAAAGAGAGTCAGAAGTCTTCCAAAGGAGCTTCGAGCTCCAAGAGAAAGAAAAAGTTTGAAAAGACAAAGTGTCCTTATTATATGAGGGGTTTTCATCCTGAAAACCAATGCATGAAGAAGCAAATCGACCAGTTATCTGTTCTCCTTAAATAGAACCACATTGCTTTTCCACAAAGAGAAAATAATTCTAATGCTGGATGATGGACATAATATCATGAGAGGTGCCATGCCTTGAAAGATGGACTCTCCTGGTCGGAATCTTACTTGATAGATTCTAAAGCATCCAACCACATGGTTTTCTCCAAGGATTCCTTCAACACTCTCAACCTCACAGGAGGACCTATTATTCATATGGGTGATGACTCTCATACCCCAACAACAGGAAGATGTTCCATTAAAGTCCAACATGGTGAGTTCAAGAATGTTCTCTATGTGCCCTCTCTTGTAGCAAATTTGTTGTATGTATATCAGATGACTCACACTGGCTCACTAAAGCAAGTGGTATTTGGCCTTGACTCAGTAGAGATCACAAAAATATCAACTGGGAAGACTATAGCAAAAGGAATTGCAGATCATTCCTCCAAGACACGTGCTTTCTCTCATTTCATGACATACTCAGATCCAATACAACCACAACTTCTATTCGAAGTAGATAAAGGTATCAAAACTCCTTTACTTCCTATTGAGACACATATTTATTGTCTAACATTTCAGATTCAGATTTAGACTCAGAAGAAGAGGAAGACCAACATGAATCTAATATTGAGTTTACACCTCAAAGAGATCTAGATCTAGATACAATATCCACTTCATCTCAGCAGCCTAAATGGGCTCAGCATCTCATTAAAGCAGCTGAGGATGGTGCTGGGAATCTAAATGATAAGAGAAAAATGAGGTCCCAGTATCAAAAAGAGAATGTTGCACTGTCCCACACAGATCCAGTTCTCCCTAAGAGGCGCTTCATGATATTGGGGTCATATCCTCAAACATTCAAGGAATTTTTCCATGATCTTAGATGGCAGGAAACTATGGATGAGGAATTTGATTCGCTACATGACAATAAAAATTAGGAACTTGTCTCCTTACCTCCAGGAAGAAAAATTGTTCAGTGCAAATAGGTCTACAATACCAATATAGCCTCTTATGGAACCACAACCAAGTACAAGGCTTAGTTGGTGGCCAAAGGATACTCACAAGTCCAAGGTTTGGACTATAATGAGACATTTGCTTCAGTAATAAGAATGGATTCCATCAGACTTTTCCTGGAAGTTGTAGCTTCCAAGAGATGGGAGGTACATCACATAGATGTGAAAAGTCCCTTCCTCCATGGTGACTTGAAGGAAGAGATTTACATGAAACAACATGAGGGGTACATTGAGGATCCTTCCTTAGTTTGCAAACTGAGGAAATCACTCTATGGAATAAAATAAGCCCCAAGGGCATGATATTCCAAAATGGATGCCTTCCTCATGTCACAGTAATTTGAATGATGCAAATCATATTGCAATGTTTACATGTAGAAGAAAGAGGGATCCTTGTTATTGATTGTGTTGTATGTGGATGACTTGCTCATTACTAGCAGCTTTGCTACTGGATTGAGAAGCATCAAGTTAGATCTGAACAAATAATTCTCTATGACTGATCTAGGACTCTTAAAACAGTTCATTGGTCTCGAAGTAAGTCAAAAGAATTGGGAATCATGATCTCACAGTCCATACACTCATTAGACATGCTCAGAATATTCCACATGGAAGTCTGCAAGGAAACCCCTTGTCCCTTTCTATCTGGCATTAGGCTAGAGGAAGGTGGCTCTACACCTTTGGTAGAAAACACTCTTTACAGACAATTCATTGGGAGCCTTCTATATCTCACACATTTGAGACTAGACATATCCTATGATGTGAATGCTGCTGCCAGGTACATGCAGGAGCCACATGAGCTGCATTGGAAGCAAGCAACAAGTATTTTTCACTATGTGTAGGGTACTATAGATTATGGGATTCATTATACAACTGGTGCACAACTTGATCTCATAGGATCCACAGATTCAGACTTGACAAGAGATGGAAATGACAGAAAATCCACTTCAAGATTTGTGTTTATGATTGGATCTGGGCCAATTTTTTGGTCCAACAAGAAGCAAGAAGCACTTGCACTCTCTTCAGCAGAAGCTGAGTATAGAGAAGCTGTGAATGCATATATTCAGGCAATTTGGCTACATGGAACATTGACAAAATTTGAGATTCACACTTCACCTTCAGTGGACATTTATTGTGGCAACCAAAGCACCATAAAAATTTCTAGTGACCCAGTTCAAAAGCAAAGAACAAAGAACATTGAGGTTCACATGCATTATATTTAGGAACTAGTGCATGACAAAACTATCACACTGCATTACTGTCCTACAGAGGATCAGATTGCAGACATATTCAGCAAGTCCTTCACTTAAAAGAGATTTTTCTTTCTCATATCTCTTTTAGATGTAAAGGATTGATTCATTGTTCCCATTTTTGCTTGTTTTGAGTGGGCGGGGGCAGGGGGGGGGGTGTTGTTCCCATGAGGTTTCCCCCTATTTACTCGTTTTATTAAGCAACTTTTTTTAATTCTTTTAGATTGTATATGGGTGACTTTTGGACTTGTTTCCCGGGCCCGCAGTTGTCCGAGTTAGGATTAAGGGGGGTGTTAGGATTTATAATCCTCTCTGGTCCAAACTAGTATATTAGATTATATTTTCCTAACTTAGGAGTCATTAATTAATATTGGGTACACTAGTACCATTGGGTCCACTTGGGCTAATGGGGCCACCAGTACCAGTCACTAGAGTGTGGGGAACACATATAGAGGTTAACTACAACTGACTGCACCTTCATGCAGCAATTTATGTGCCTCCTATACCAATACCTACAATTTAGGAGCCACTAGGAGTGCCACCACCAACCTCCTTTAGTTGTTAGTAGTTGGTAACTAGTCAAGCTAAGTTATGCTCTAGTTACATTCAGTTAGATTTCCTCTAGTTGAGTTAGAGCCAGTATTGCATGGTTGCATGTGGGAAGGCACCTATTCTCACCTACTTCTCACCTACCACATCACTTTAACTAGTTTAACTGATTATAACTGATTGAGAGACTGAATTAGACATCTGGAGTTAGACTAGTGAACTTCGATAATGATTTAGACACTTCTAGTTAGACATGTAGTCAGATTGAGTTCGTGGATTTGAATCCTATCCACATGATTTGAATTCCCTTTATTGTAACACTGTTGTATACTGCTGGGATTAATGAAGTTTATACTGTAATTATATTGAGCAATACTTATCCGTTTCTTGTGAAATTTGTCTTGTTCAATTTGTAGTTTTCATTCCATTGCATTGCATAATAATACAATCCTATTGCACTCATTTCCTGAAGATCAATGGCACAATAATTCAAACAAAGGGAAGTTAATTTTCAGATTGGAGATTTAGTGATGGCATATCTTAAAAAGGAAAGATTCCCTAAGGGGACTTGCAATACACTGAAGCTCAAGAAAATTGGACCTTGTAAAATTTTGAGGAAGTTTTTTGCAAGTGCATATGAATTAGAAATTCCTTTTGATCTTCAAATTTCTCCAATTTTTAATGTTTCATATTTATATCCTTTTAAAGAATTAGGTGTTCAGACTAAAATAATTTCAGGTGAAGACGATCCATTTGTAGATTGGCAAGGATAGTTACCACATAGATAACAATCACATATTGAATCTATCCTTGACAAAATAATTTCAAAGAAAACTAGGAAAACAAACATATTTTCAATATTTAGTCAAGTGGACAGATAAACCAATTGAAGATAAAGCATGGATGACTGGAGATTTCTGAGTATGATGTGGACCCTGAAGCACTATTGAAGAAATATTTTCTTCCCCTGGAGTATGATGCAGGAGCATCTAGTCAAAGTGATTTGTTTTCTGATTGAGCAGAAAATGCTATTTTTCTGCTCCTATGTAAATTTTGTAGAAGATAGGTTTAGCTATTAATAACTTGAAATTGGTTCTATAATAACTGGCAATTTTCCACTAATGCCCTCGAATCTTGCAAGAGGTTGATCGAGGAAAAGTTAGTTATAGATTTATTTTCTTAGGGATTCATATCTTGCTATTCAGATCTGACAGGTTGATAGAACTCTATTTTAAGTTGTGAATGTAATGAAATAGGATATGGGATGATTTGAGAGAGTGAGCAGTGAGTGTGTAATGTAGTATGCAGTGGTTAATGAAATGGAGAACAAAATTGCAGTTTCTGTATGAATATTTGTAAATGTTTTGTTTTTATTTTCAATAACCAAAAGTATGAATAATTTCTCTGTATCTATTATAGAATTCGTGAAGATGGAGATGTATTCATGCGACTGCAACAAAGAGGAAATTGATAGTTCCATGAATCAATTTACCTGTAACAGTCTGAGTTAAAATTTGTGAGTTAGAATAATTGACGCCTGTGGATGATTTCCGCAAGAGAAAGGTATAGGGAAAATAACGGATCCACAAAGATATGTGAAGATCCACACTTGATCTCAGATCAACGAAAAAAGAAGAAGCTGCAGAGATCAACGGTCGATGATGAGTTCCGCAATGTTAAGTTGCAAGCTGGTTAAAGCTATGGAAATTTGAATTTCAGAATAAAAGTTGCGGGATAAAAATTGTGGAAGGCCATCTTTGGAAAAGTGGGAAGGAGGATCCGCAATCCACAATCCACAATCTGATTGCGGAAAGGACAGTTATGGCCACAAGTTTGCGAAAGTCCATTTTTGAAATTGAGAATTGTAAACCTAAAATCCGTAATCTGCAATTGTGGAAAGGCTGTTGCGAAAGGGAAATTGTGGAAAATAAATTACGGATGGGAGAGCTGCGGAACCATAGTTGCGGAACCAGAACTGCCGAAACAACCTTGCAGGATTGAGCTTGCGGAAGAATACTTAATTAGTGAATTTTGCTGATTAGGATCAATTTTAGGTTTGCTCGATCTTACCTGGCATAACATGCGAGGTGAGATCTAGGTGTTTATTAGAATGATGTTACAAATTTGGCTAAATTTTTAGTCATTGATGTATTAAATTAATTAGCTTCCAGACCAATTCCAATCAAGAACATGCAATATTCCTTGGAAATCTTTCTGTGTTCATGATTTAATTATCCCATTAAATAGTAACAATGTTCATTCATTCCCCCAATCTATGCTCTACTATTTTTAAAAAGTGTCATTCCATAAATCTTTCTTTCACTAGATTTCAACTACTTTTAAAAAATGTCTTTCCAAAAAGATTGCTCTAAATAGATTTCAATACAATACATAACTGGTCATGCAATGGTCAAGAAAGGCCTTGGTGTTTAGTTCTTGGGGTATCATTACATTTGTTAGTAGAGCGTGGATGAATTCTCACATTGGAAAACTAAGCTCAACATTTCTCTTCAGACACATCCTCACATTTTAATTCTAATAAATGTAAAATTTAGTGCTGCCAAGTTTCAAATGTGTCCACATACAATCATTTAATGCTTGGTATTGGCGTTTTGTAGGAAATAATGATCCAAACATAAGGACTTTAATTGAATGATTTTCTCATAATGGGTTACACACACATCATGTGCATGCTTCATTTCTAGTGTTCAATAATTGTACTATTGGACCTCGACGTACCTTTAGACAAAATAAATGTTCTCTTCCATTTTATGAATGCTTCTAGCAATTAATTTATGAATTTCCAAATTGTTGTCATTTCGAAGCTATTTTCCAAAGCATCAAGTACAATTTCATTTCTCTTAATAGAGACATATGTAATAAAACCAATTAGAAAGGTTAAACCATATAAAATGCAGGGGTTTGTTCATGTTGCATATTGGTCTGTCAGTGGAATTGATCTTAGTTTCTATTATGGAAACACATGGCTTCTTAAATTTACACTAAATGTTAGACTTCAACATATATTTCTAGATAAGTTGAACTCATGACATAAGAAAACGACCATTTTCTAGAAGATTGTAATGATTTTCTACCTTGATTTCAATAATTACAAAAGTACCTGTATTTTATATTTAATTGGGCTTGTTCGAGTTAATGTTTTTTTTTATCATAATTAAACTACTACGACTATCTTCTTCCTCTCATAAAACTTGTTCGTTTAGTATTACCGAAAAATAAAAGAATTAGTTGGTTGTTGAGTTAAAAATAGTCATAATGGTTGGTGTTGATGATATCAATTGGATGTTTGAAATATAACATTGTTTGTTGTTGCAAAGCTAGTAAAATATCAAGCTTCACAACTAGTAAAACCTTTTACAATGATCATATCCAGTATTTGTAAAAGCAAGAAGAATGGGAGAGACCCTAATCATCATTGGTATATGAAGGACTAGAGTGCCTAGTAGACCTTATGATAACATCCATAAGAGATATTTCCGAAGGTGGTAGGACAAAGTAATAGATCATCAATATTTATGTTTCTTCTCTTCAAAAAAGGAAAAAAAATGTCCTTTCCCTTCATTATAGATGATGATTGATTTGATTGTATATTATGTAGATAATAGACTATGTAGATTGCAAAAATTGCTCTTATGCCTCTTGAACATAGCTCCAAACGGCAGTGCAAAGCTAAGAGAATACATGGGAATATGTGAAACACTGAAGGTAGTGCTAGGTATTTGGAACGTTGAAGGTGATGCATATAGGATGCGTGGTGCCAAGATAGGATAAGCTGAAATTTTATAGAGGTATACATGAAGAATGACTATGTCGAATGTCTATGAATATGATTACTACTAAATGTGAAGTGAAGTGAAACTAATGCTAAAATCAATCATAACATTAGTTCACTTCATAAATTAATGCGATAATACAATATAGAAGGAATACTCAAAACATTTGATTTCATGAAAATCAAAGCTATATTTGATAGAAATTTGCCTTACTTTGAGTCCAAATAAGAGAAGAAAATACTTGATTGGTGGATGTATGGTAGGAAACAACTATGATTTATAGGAGAAATTAATAGTGACTTAGAGCTAGGGTTTTTTAATACTCCATGAATGAGAAGGTACATCCAATTGACTACTTTGAGGATTCACTCTCGAAGGAATATATTTATCCTCACCTCCCTTGTTGAAAGACTCTGTAGAATCTCATAACACTTTGGGGGGGATTAGTGGATGGTAAACCCTCATTTATTGATAGCTTTGGTTTGGTGTTTATAGAAAACAATGTGATCTAGGAGGATATTTGAATTTAATCAAAAGAAAATTCTTTAAAAAGTGAATTAAATTTTACATATGCGAAGATCTCATCAAGAGCTTTCCTCAACGCTTGTTTCTCATGAAATGACCTTAAGATGCAGGGGATATCAAGGTTTGAAGTTTCGACAGTTTGGTTAAAAATGAAAAAATGGGTATTTGGGAAAAATGGTCATGTAATGTTGTATAAAAATTTGGTAGAGTCTACGGGGATCAAACCCAAGACCTCCAAGTATTCCCAAAGCCTTCACAAAGTTGCGATAGCCAAGATTCACACCGGTGTTCCTTATTAGCTATAGAGCATAAGTTGTATAGAAAGTTAAACTTGAGTTCGGTTTGAAAAATGAGCTGGACGAGAGCTTATCCCTCAGCCCATACACCAACACTGAGGCTCCCATATCCATATTATATTATAACCATATCCCATATTTTATGCCAACACCATATCCCATAGTCCAACGTGTTAACCTTTTCCAACAAACATTACCATATGCCACGAACCATATGTTACCATATGCCATGAACCATATGTTACCATATGCCACAAACCATATAAATAATACATGCCAACAAAACCATGTAATGGGGAGAGGTCTGCAGGATTTGAAACTGTGACCTCATCCCCTATGACCAGTGCTTTAACCAATGTGCGAAGCCTACTACTTATGGTGGGAGTTGGTATTTAATTTTAAAAAATTAAAATCTTATTTAAACCATGGCCCTAGCCACAAACGAGACACATGAGTGTGCTTGCGTTTGGCACATAGTTTGATGTAGGTACATGGAACAAAGTTTGAGGCACTGTAAAACCATTAATGGGAACATATCTTGAGGCATGAATACGTACTATTTTTTCTTTTATGCAGATTGAGTTTCTTGATTTGTGTGCAAGAGGAGATCTCAAACAAACATAGTCGACTTTATACTCATTTTTCTTAGAATTTCAAGGCAGAGACATTGGCGCAGTTTTTTTTTGAGTTTGTATGAAAAAAACATAAGTGTTTCCATAAATCATATATGTAATCCTTTTGAAGACTAATAAAGATCGACATCCCCATTGGAAGTGGCCCAAATATGTAGCCCAGGAGGGGTGAACTCTGCTATCATCTGTTGTCTATATTTTCATGGTTTGCATATTGTTTATATGCTTATGTGAATATGTTTAATGAGTTCAAAGCATACAAATTTTCAGATGAAAACAATGGTAACAAAGATCCTGTAATTTTCAGATCAAGTTTGGTATCAGAGCAACTTAACCATTACATTGTGAGTTTATGTTAACAAGCTACAGGATAAAGTGAGGTGAAGGTGTGCTTAAGGCATTTAATCCTAAGATTGGACGTGCACATCGAAGAGAGAAAATGGCAGATGAAGAATACCAAGAAGTAAATGAGAAGACCTTCCGCAAGGCTTTCTATTAGATGGCAGACATAGTAGAAAAATTATTTGCATATTATCAAGAGAGGTTGGAAAATAATAAAACAAAGAATGAGAAAGCAGAGAATAATGCCTTAGGAAAAAGAGGAGACCCTTATGATCCTTCTTCTTTGTCTTATTCTTCCTCTTTTGAATGCTCTGTTATTGCTTCTTCAAATCCAAAGAAACAACTTGAGAAGGCTAAGTCTGGTATACCTTATTTGAAACTTGATATTAAGTTTGATTTGCCTACATATAATGGTGAAATTAAGGAAGAAAAGCTAGATGATTGGATTAGGAAAATTGAGGTGTATTGCAAGATACAAAAGCTTGCATATGATAAAGCAAGGATCCAATTGGCTACTTTCTGTCTTGGAGGCACCACACTCATCTGGTGGGAGAGTAAGACACATGAAGACCTCCTTACAAAAGGTAAAATTATTTCTTCATGGTATGAATTTACTGCTGCGTTAAAAAAACAATTTTATCCATTAGGCTACATACAACAAGACATGATGGATTGGAAAAACTTAAGGCAAGGTAAAGGTCAGAATGTACAATTACACACTCAGGAATTCATAAAGAGAGCTTTGATTTTGGGTATAAATATTTACACTCAAGAAACTGTTCTCAAGTTTATTGGAGGATTACATAGTTATTTATGTCATACGATACTTATGTTTGATCCTACAAACCTTGATGAGGTATGTGTGCAAGCTACGCACATTGAGTCCAAAGGGAAGAGTGTTCATGATTTTTCTTCAGCTGAATCCAACCAGTTGAAAGAAGGTAAGGAAACAGAGAAAGATAAGCATGCAACTACAATGAGGAAAGGTGATGAGAGGCCTAACTTCTCACGTTGTCAAAAGAAAGGGAACAAAGAGGAAAAGTGTTGGGTACTGCATCCAGAATTGAAACCGAAGTGGTTTAAGGATCGAAAAGGGAAGCAAAAGTCTATGGTTATCGCTGAAGACCTTAGATCAGATTCTAAGGATGAAACAAAGATAACAATCATAGGTGTGAAAGGTAAAGATATTATTGGTAATGATTCTAACATTGGTTCTTCATGTGCTTATACTTCTAAAGATCATGTCAATTCTAAGGATAGAAAAATGAATGCATTATTTCGTATAAGAGTAATTACAAAACAAACTAAGATCGACACACTCATAGATATTGGATCCCAAGATAATATCATTTCAGAAGAAGTTGTTAAGCAGTTGGGATTAACAAAAAAACCACACAAGAAATATTATCCATTAGGTTGGGTATGCAAAGATAAAATATTACAAGTACCAAAACAATGTGATCTAAAGTTTGCAATAACATCCAAGTTTGTAGATGAAGTTGAATTTGATGTGGTTCCACTAGATATATGTGGAATAGTTTTGGGTAGTGCATACTTATATGATCGAAAAGCAATTTTCTATAGACAACACAATCAATATCACTTGTTTAAGGAAGGAATTGAGTACATAGTACATTCACATTCATTTAAAAATCACATATCATTGGGCACTACACAACAACTAAAAAGGGTTGTTAATGCAAGTCGGAATTTGGCACTTATGTCTATGCAATGTAAGGAAGAAAAGAATCCTAAGCATGAAAACGAAGTGTCATTTTATTACAATTCACCTATTATGGTTGATAGTGTTCCTATGGTAAACCATAAGTGATATGGGTACAATATCTTTCATATGTTCAATTGTGATATTCATCTTTCTACATATCAGTAGTAAATGGTTGGTTCTGACAATATTGAAGGAAGATTTGATCGAAAATGGGCTCATGTACTTAACAATGTTAGTGGAATGTTGATTGTTCTTATGCTAAGTCTGATGTACAACTTCTAGGAAGAATGGGCAAGTGATATGAGACAAGTGAGATGAACATGTCCTCTCTTGAATTCTAGATGAAAATATGCTTTTGGTGGTCCAAAAGCTTCTCAGTGGGAAGGTTTGATCTAGGAGAATCTATGAAGTCGATCAAAATCAAAGTCTTCAAAAATTGAATTAAATTTTACATATTCAAATAGCTCGTTAAGGGATTTTCGTCAATGCTTGTTTCGTGTGAAACGACCTCCAGATGCAGGAGATATCAAGGTTTGAAGTTTCAACAATTTGGTTAAAAATGGAGAAAAATGGGTATTTGGGAAAAATAGTCATGTCACTAGCATTTTTAAACACAAAATCCGACTGCTTAAATGTCTGATTTTCGACATATTGATATCGGTAATTTGACAATCCTCTTTTTTTTAAATTTGATTGAATTTTGGCTTTTTCTGATAATGAAAAAACCTTGTCGAAATTCCGAAATACACCGGTCACATTTCTGACAAATAATTTTGCCTCATAGATGTTGAAAATTTGACAAAGTTTGCTTCATGGATGTTGGATAACCGACGGAGTTCCCATCGGATTGCCGATGGAATATTTTTCGTGGATGTCAGATACCCGATGAAGCGTTCAATTCGTAGATGTCGAATATCCCTCCAATTTCTCGTCGGAAGTATAACCGCGTTGTCGGATTTAATAGTCATTCGACAACAAATTGTAATTAAATTATGTCGGATATTCGACGACATGTCCTTCATAAATGTCGGATAATTGATAGTGACTTCACTTTATGCATGTCGCATTGTCGACGAAATCTCCTTAATGGATGTCTGATACCCGACAGAGAGTTCACTTTGTAGATGTCGGATATTCAACAGATATCCCTCCAATTTCTCGTCGAAAGTATAACCGTGTCATCGGATTTCCTTCATGAATGTCGGATATCCGACAAAATTAATTAATTAAAAAAAAATATTTGGATAGACTTGGAGGCTCATGGACCTATATGGAAAGATTCACTTTGGTCTTACAGGACCTTATTTATGTAGTAAGGAATTCTAGGATTCAGTGAATTTATGCTATTATCAATTGTGTTAATCAGAAGTGGACCCTTCAAGATCATGAAACAAGATGGACTAGAAGTCAAGTTATTTAGAACTCCCACTCTTCTTTTAATTTTGAAGTACATGGATTGTTTGTCCTTCATAACAATATAGCAGTCAGAGACCACCTACATCACTCTGACTTTACAAATAGGAATGGTTTATTACAAATTGGAAATGGTTAAGCATGCTATGTGGAGCTGCAAGGTTGCCTTAGGTTTTTGGGCATGAATTGTTGTTGACTACAACACTATTTTCATTGCCTCTCTTCATTCAAAATGGGTCCCTTTTGGGGATAAATCAATGATCCAACAGGCCAAAAGGAGTATGTGCAATGTTATCAGACTAAGAGGAACCTCCTTTCTATGAAAAATACATTGTTGAGCTACCTTCCATGAGGAAAATAATATTTGTATAATACATTGCAGGTCTATAATTTTAAATCAATAACAATTGCAACATAAAGAAAAAGAAATGTTTTAGGTTTCTCATGGTACATAGTAAATTTCAATTCTTTGGCTACAATGGACAATGGAAATAGGACTGTAAGTTGAGCAAAGTGCAAGGGAGATAGCTTTACCTTTTGTATGTTGCAGTTGTTAATATTTTTGATGGCCTCTTTTGTAAAGGATTTGTATTTTTGTTTTGGATAAAAGCATTTTGCAACTTGTTAGAATTTGTCATTTGATAAAGTATGCAAGTTAGAAACATGTATAATAATTCGGAAAATTACAAAAACGGTTATTGTTTCTTTCCTCTTTTTTAAATTAGAAACATGCATAGGAGATCAGAAATCACAACAAGATTTTTTCCTCATTTTTCTTTCTAGTCATTTTTTCTTACCTTTTCTGTGTTTGAGTATTTGTATTTTGATCCATTTTGCTCTCTTACTGCTTGGGAAACTACATAGCTTATATTTGTTAGAATCTTTGTTGTTGGCATGCAATGCAATATGCCTAGAGGTGAACAAACTTTAAGCAAACAAGAAAGGGAGTTGCTAATTTGTAAAAAGGGAAAACTTGCAATTGCTTTTTTAGTCAGCATGGGGAGGGAAAATAACAAATATTGTTGAGAAGTATTTATCAACAAATGAACATAGGACTCATTTAATGTGCTAGATAGTTTTTATATGTAGTGCTAATAAATCTGGAAAGCACAGGGAGACATGTATTTTTTTATTGACTATGCCAATACCTTGTTCAACTGAAGGAAAATTGACAGAGAAGAAAATGGAAATGGAAAAGTTTATTTAGATTCAACGGACATATTACATTTAGTTTAGGAAAGCTATGGAAAATCACACAAGAGTTTCAAACAACGAATCAACTAGTAAAAGGCTCATGTCTAGATAGAATATAATTTCACTTTACCCAATGCAAATGATGTCATTCATAATGTTAATTTTATCTATAAGAATGGAAATTCTCTATTAAGTTCAATTGACAAAAGATAATGCATATCCAAACAAGAGCCATCACCATGATATATCTTCATTATGGAGAACACGGTTAAGAAAAAGTTCTATGCTCAAATATTTACAACATACAATTTTTTATATGGAGAAGTTTCTTTATAAACATAGATCCGATCCAAACAATGCAAAGAAATATCCAATAAACAGTGCAATAAAAGTTGCAAAATGAAATCCATATGCAGTATTATTTTACCTTGCAGGAAACTATAAAATTTTGAAAGATAAATGCTTAATAATTCTTGAAACAAATTACCATAAAGGAAACTACTCTTTGGTTTTTTACCAAGACATGTGATTTTCTTAAAAGGGAAACCCTATTTGGAAAGTTGCTAGCTTCAACATAATTTTTATTCAATGCATGTATTTTTTTCATATTCGAAAAAGATCAAACACTTTTTGGTTGGCTTCAAGCCTTCGATAGTAGGCCAAATTTTGATGCAGTGCAATTAACAAAAGGAGGTATTGGCTTGTCAAGACTTCCATGGCCGCTTGTCTAGCTATTGGCAGGAAGTGTTGTTTGATTTTTGTTTTTGCAGTATTACTTGTTTTGGGTTTCTTTCCTTCTCTTTTATTAGGTAGAGTGAATGGTCGATAGTGTGAAAGAAACTAAAAATCACAAAAGAAATGTAGGATAAAACACATTAATAATATTATTGGTCAAGAAGGGCCTATCATAGAAACTACAAATTATAGAACAAGTATATCATATGGAACATTAATAATATTGTTGACCAAGAATGGCTTATCATAGAATAGATACACTTCTAAAGCTTCTAGGCACAAAAACAAATTCAAATAGTCGTTAGTCTATTAGTCTATACCTATGCAATTTTGGGATAGTCCCTTATTTGAACATAATTTATGTAAAGGTGAAGCATGTGACGTAGGAAACACGAACCCTTCTTTAGATTCTATCAAAAGAAGGGATACAAGTCTATATAGAGCTACACTGCTCATAAAGGTCATAGATGAACCAAGGAAAAGTAAAGTTGCTAGCCTATAAATGGAAATGGTAAATATATTATTTGACATTCCTATGTAATTAGATTTTGACATAGATATTCATATTACATTTTAGAATTTTGTTCATGTTCAGTAGCTCAGATATTGCATTTACAATTACATAATCATATCCTTAAAGAGAAAATTGCCACATTCACCTACATGTAATGAACATTCTATGTTTAGTTCAGGAAACCGTGTTGAAGTCTATAAGAAATTCTAAACATTGTATCACCCAATAGAAGAATTATATTTAGAGACAAGATAGTGTTTTTGAACCATCTAGATGATGATGTCCATTATGCCAATTTTTTTATAGAGCTTTGAATATCATAATGTTTTATTTTCGCAAAAAAATTGCATGTACAGAGAACGTTTTGGACCAAAAACCATTTTTCCCACTTTTAATAATCCTAATTTGCTATTTATCATCACTGCAATTGCTCTTTGGTTTTTTTCTGCCTTTTTTAGTATTTATATTATAGTGTAAATGTAATGCCTAGTTTGGTTTTTCTAGTGATATTGCAGCAACAATCTTTTAATTGAAAAGGAAAATGCTCAATGACTCTTCAAGAAAACAAATAAGTTGCATGAAGCTTTAGACATAATAGCTATGCCCATTGCAAGATGATATCTGAAATACATTGCACATATTCATTTGGATGGAAGATGGAACATTTATAAATCAATCATGCATTCCACGAGGGCAAATTCCTCTAAACAAGACTCTACCTAAATATGCTATGTAATTACATATCCTAATATGATATAATAGGCTTTTCTTCAATTTGCCTATTTGCAAATACAAAGCATATTGTATATGATGGACTCAATGTGAAGGAATCAGTGCAATATGTGTAGCTCTGATGCCAAGATTCATGCAACACCAATCTTATTAATAAAATATACAGTGGAGAAACAAGTTTGGCCTTTTATGGAAAAAACTTTACACCTTAATGTAAATGAATTTAATCATTGAAATTGCAAAGTTCTAAATCTAAAAAACTTGAAATGAAAGATATAAATTGTACAACAAAGAATTTGTGATGTCCATCCAAATCACATGTAACATGTATGGAACAATATGTTGTTGATTAGGCTCTAAGAACTTAATTGGAAAAGAAAGAAAATTTCAATAATTGGAATTAGATTCAGTACTAGTAAAGGCAAAGGTACTATGATAAATTTTGTAAAATGCAACTGCTATAAGCAATAATTAGCTTAAGAAGAAGGAAAAGAGGGCTTGAAAGTTTTGAAATTTTCATTTTCAAGAGATGAGAGTGCATGCAAAGGAACATATTCACACGTTTTATTGTAAAAGCCAAAATTTTCTTCTACAAAGGAAAAAGGATATTCCTGTTTAAAAGCTCTTTTTTCCCACTTTTTTGGAACATTGTCTAGGTTGATGCAATTGGAGTTGAAATGAAGCTTGCATGGTGGTCAATCCAATATGGATAAAAAATCCGAAAGACATTGTCACTATTCCTTAGATTTGGTCAAAATTGGTCAAGCATTAAACCATTTTTCGTTGTTTTTTATGTTGTATGCAATTTGATGCCATTGCTTTCCATTGCTTTCCTTTGATTTAAAGTTACTCACCCGATTTCTTGTTCTCTCCAAGGAATCACTAGCCTCTTCAGTACCATATAAGGAAGAACCACGAGGAAGCTACATCATTAATGTCAGATTAACACATATTATCCTAAATGGGAAGGTTAGAAAACTTTATGACTACCCAAAATGGATTGAAATACATCAATGAGATTACATCCATTACAAACAAATACATTCTATGTCTTTTGTAACAAATACTATAGTATGTGAATAATCGTATATTAGAGAATAGTCTCAAACCTCAATGGTGACAACTTGCTACCCTTGTAGACGCTCACAAAATGGAATGTAATATGACACCTTTTGTATAGAAACATCAAGGAGAGAATCTCTACTCTTAGCATCAGAAAATGATAAACATCACAATCAAAGCAATAAAAATCTTCTTCGAGGATAGGCATGAAAACGACATCCCATGGTGTATGGTGCAAACCGCCAAAGCTAGCTCTACATAGATTTACATTTTGTGGTGCTAAGCATCAGAACCTCAAGGAACAACCTCAAAGAGTGTTTAGCACATAATTATTTTCTTTGTCAAGTAGCTTGGTTCCTCCTTAATGACAGCTACTCTTCAATATGTGAATCCCAGTAGGCTACTTCATTTAGATGGGCTTCTCTAATATGGGAGCTACTATGGGAATAGATACATTAATTCAGAAACTAATCAAATTTTATTTATTTTGCACAACATTATGTTAAGATTGCCTAACAGGTTTTAATTTTAGTGCTCGCACATGCCACCTACATCAAGCAATTTATTGCTATTTATCTCAATTGTTTTTGCCATGTTATTTTACCATATGTGAGTCTCAAATGTCAAATTCTGCAAAAACTTCCTTAAACTAACATATCTCCAACAACAAGGAGGTATTAAGAGCACATTCAGAAATTTTAACTACAAAAAGATCCTATTTGTTCTGTAAACCTAGAGTTGAAGCTTGAGAATCAATAATGATTGTCTTATACTACATTTTTAGCTCCTTCAATACATAAATTTAATATAAGTTTGATAAAAACATTGCTTTATCTAACACCAACAAGTACATTATATTCCCCTATTTGACACAAACATTATTTAGCCTTTGTGTTCTCTATGCATTGAAATTTTTCCAAGAACCATGATGTGTGGTGTAGGATTGTATCACTTCACGCAATCTGACTGCTCATGGTTGGAAGGTTTCACTATCATGTTCACTACCAATGAATCATATTTCAATGCAATGGTTGGAGTCCATGCATTTATGGCCCTTAGTGTATTCAGACCATTTTTCTTAAGGTTCATGTCAATAGACAATTACAGTTTGGAAAAACTGACAGTACATGGAATTAGGTGGTCGTTGGGGGGCACTTTTTGTAGCCACCTACTAGAAATTTCCACCTGGTAAATAACATAATAGTTGAAGCTAAGCATGTGGAAAATAATGGAGTAGAGTCAGATATCTAAGGAAGAAGCTCCATGCTTATGTAGGTAAATATTATTTATAATTACTTGTTTGGACATTTATGCACCTTCAACTTATCATCTAGAAGGTAATGAATAAAATTTTAGCAGCATGAAGGTGAAGGGAATGCAATTGACACAAGTTGTGACACTGGATTCATGCTGGCTGGATGTAAGGTTAGGGTTTTCTAAACTAAATGGACCTGTATGATTGGTCAAGGTTATTTGTCTCAGTAAGGTTGGGTCATTTAGGAAGCTGTTAATGTCTATAAGGCCCATTTGGGGGTTTGAATGGTCTCATTGCTTCAGTTTCATTCACTATGCAACACTACAATACTTCATCTGAGATTTAGATCTTGAGCCTTTAGTCATTAACCATGAAAGAGGTCAGCGCGAGGATGTTTTATTTTATGTTCATATCATTTGTGTTTATCTAATAGGGGACTTACGAATTCAATATAACAATTGTGTCAATATCAATAGAACAATTTTCCAAAATATCTTTTCCCATGTAAGCATAGAATTGATCGGAGAGGCTATAACTTCTTTATAATCCTAGCAATATATCCTTCTTAATTTCTCTTGTTTGTTTTCCCTTCATTTCTCTTATATTTTCTCTTGTCCTCTATCATCTTTGTTTTTTTAATTATTTAATTCCCCTAATCAACACATTTTGCCTCTAAGATGGAACTTGGGTGCCTAATGGATTTATGTTTGAGCCATAAGCTTTGACGTGGGTTTAAAAATCAATAACCTTGACAACATCAATAACTACATGAGTGTTGCAATTCATCTCAAACCTCATTTAAATATTTCCTAACTTGTGCATAGAGTTTTTAAAATTTGATGTAATATCACAAGTGATTTATGATCTTGGGAAACCCTAGGTTTGTATCTGCAATCTAATTAGATGTGAAAAATGTCTCTATTATGTAGACAACGATTGTGTTACAATGAAAATCATTCAAAACCGACAACAAGGAACCTAACATTTTCAACCAACAAAACATGTTGTCCATGTTTTTGGACTTCTAAGCATATTTGATCATTTCTATTAGCAATTCTATCAAGGAAAAATAATAGGGAGCAAAGAATGATCCAAATTAACCAAGTATGGAATACAAATCAAATTAACAGAAGAAAAATAGGTATGAGAATTAGAAATATGTTGCCGATGCTTACAATTTCTTGGTACAACTTACCTTGATTTGTGGAGCTTGACATTGTCTTCTTTTTCTTTACCTTTCAAAACATCTTTCAACATACTACAAATATTTTCCTGTTGCAATAATTTCATGTTAGGACCCATCAAATAAAGATTTGGATGTGTATGAAAATAACAAAATAAAGCTAAAAAAAATAGTTTGAGTAGTTTGTCTCAATGAATAAAAACAACATTAATAATGAACATTTTATGTTTGATGAAATTTTTTAATTTAACAATGTAAATTACAATAATATTCAAGTAAAATAACTGGTAATAAGAGATCACCTGAGGAAACATGGAAAACCACAACACTAAGTATATAAGGCCATTGATCACATCAAAACGCCAATGTTTCCTCTGAAATATGAAAGTGTTTCCCAAGGATATCTATAACAAGTTCCAATGGATGAGTGAAATAGCAATAGTAAAATTTAAACACTACAATTATAGAAATAATTGAGGGAGATGTATAATTCCCTACCATTCATTGAGCTCATCTCTGTTTTGAGAATAATTTAATATTATCTACTAAACAGGGCCAACCACGTGAAGGTGGAAGCTCTTATGCCCCTCCCCCCGCCCCCCTCACATCACTCTCAATTCCCCAAACCCAATGCATCTACTTGCAAATAAAAATTTAGTGCAAATTCAATCATTCAATAGCTGAAAAAAACATTCATTAAATAATTCATTAAACCATTCATTCATTCAATAGTCGATAAAACCATTCATTAAAGCATTCATTCATTAAATAGAGGAAAAAACCATGCACGACATTGTATTATAAAAAACAATTACTCAAAATTTCTTTAGTCAATTCCTTTTTACTTTTCTTCTATTTACACAATGAGCAAGAAACGCATCTTCTGGAATTTTTTTTTGGGTTCCTGGTGCTTCACCAACTTGTCCTGATGTCTCCCTAGTAGACTGCTCACCACGTGGATCTTGCGGTAAGGGGATCATAATTGTTGCAATAATGTGAAAGTGTTGCATTAATTTTTTATTTATTTTTATAATTACAAGTATTTCATTTAAAAAAACATTACAAATGTGTTTTTTTACTTGGTGTGGGCACATCATGTTCTTCATTTTCCTTTCCAAGCTCAACCTGTACAGTGTGACCATCTACATGCTCTGCAGTTGAAATATGGAGAAGTACAATTAATGTTCACCATCTGCAATTATCTATACAAAATTGTAGCATACGAATAAATTCATTACCGAGAATCGAAGCATGATCTTCGATGGGTTTTTGTGCATTATCGACATTAAGGGGATCATTGCTTTCCTTCTCAAAACAGAATAAATATTTTATGTTAATTGTTTATAAAGAATAGATTGCATGACAATTAATAAATTTTCATTAAACTATATGGATTCTATATACCTATGCACCAAGTGGATCATCATAAGACCGTGTATGCCCAGCCAAGCTTTTTCGACGTTCAACAATAACTTCAAAGTCGTGTTGGAAGCCAAGCTTCAAGTGTTCCTAAGTGGGAACTTCTTTGAATCAGTTGGCATGGATATTTGCATAACGTCATTAATTTTACATTTTGCGCCAGATTAAAACGAAAATAATTTTCAATTTATTATTTGGATGCATTATTGGGTTTTCGATACTTACAATTCATGCCGCCAAATTTGAATAACCACCAGGCCCAAGCTTATGCAGACCAATTTTGTCCAGTCTTTCCTTTGTGGCCTTTGATGTGTCTGACAGCCTATTCAAGTGTTGAATTACGTTAGATGTTCCAAATTTGATATAAAAATTAATAATAATAAGGGTTACCATTACATTGTGGAAAGTATTGCATACCTCCCTGTTTCTGGTGGTATATTTCCTTCTTTTCTCAGATCCCTCTCTTTTCCATCTTCCACTAATGCTTTCCAATCCCTTGATGGAATCATCAGATGGCATTCATACCTAGGTTTCCTTTCTAGGTGAACCCTATATTGGCCACGGACAATCTTCATATGCCGTCCAACCTTCTTTAGGACCGTTGTTGTATCGAAGGTATCGTTACCGAATAGGCCAACCAACCGATTAGTCATCTCATCCTTTAAATTTTTTGTCTGTATGTCCCACCTTGTGCGGATGGTGGGCTCGAAGATCTCCAAGGTCAAATCATTTAGAATTTTATAAAAAACATCATTTCCTGCAAAAAAATCATTCCATCATTAGTTAAAAAAAAAGTTTTATCGGTATATTACAATCAAATTATAAAAACTAAATTGAACAATGTATAATTACCTGGAATCTTCTCTATCTTTATTGGAACGAGTTCCTCATTCACCAAAAATGTTGTCTCTATTGAACCCGTGCTAGTGACATGGGAAGATCCCGCAAATGCTACTTCAACATCAACATTACTCTCAGCCTCTGTATCCACCCCTTCTTTTGCATGATCTGGTGTGCATCAGTAAGCAGTGGATGCACTCTCTGCTGGCCTCGGGGGGTGTTGCAGAACGTGTTGCCGATTATTCATTCGAAAACACAGGTGCAGTATTTAGTGTATGTGGAGTTGTTTTCTCAATGGGCCCAACATCGCCTTCACTACCAGTGTGTGGTTGCAGAAAATCCTGTAAATACAAACCATTCAATTATAAGTTCACTATCATATAAAAGCAAAAATTATAAAGTCCTAAATGAATTGATATTATGATTCAAGATTCTGCAACTTACTTTCAAGGCATGAGATCTCTTCAGCAACATGTCAACCTTTGCTTTAATATTGTCTGTTCGTGGAATAATGAATAGCAGAGGAAGCATATCCGCATTAATTTTTTTCAAGGTCTTATCTATGACCTTAACCGGGTCTAGAGAAGAACCAATGTTAGCATCGTCCAACAACTTGTTCACATCAAAATCCATGGATATTCGTGTTGTTGTTTCATAAACCGAATCATTGGTCTGCAACAAAAATATATAAAACATTACTTACGTGTTGAAGCAATATTATGAGAAAAAAAATATATTAATAAAACATATATATCATGATTTATTCCTAGAATTACATCAAATTTTACCTGATTCCTGGATGACGGTGTGGTCTGATCAACAGTTGGGGACTTTCCCCGATCATCCACCTGCAAAAAAATAAGTAGACAACATTATCATAATGAAAGAAATTATACAAATATAAAAATTCATAAAAACATAAACATTATGCTACATTTTATATATGTGTACAATTTTGAAGTATTTAAATTTTAGAATTACATTCAGATTTACTTGTTGCCCCAAGGCTGTTGTCATCTAATCAACAATCGGGTGGCTTCCCCGATAAACACTCTGCATCAAATATAGATAAGGTTATATAAACCAAACGAATATACTCTTGAAAAAATATAACAACATAAATGTTTGTACATATTAAATTTTTACAATGGCATCGATGTATTCCTGCCGCCTCGAGGCATGTATGGTAACATCTACTGTGAGGGAGGTTCCCCTGACAGAACACTGCATCAAAAACATAAAAATTACCCAAACAACCCAAAATACTCACTACAACAATTTAATAACATAACATTTTGACGTATACCTATTGCCTCGAGGATGGTGTAGTACTCCTCTGACCAGCTGCTGGGGTGATGCGCCCTCGATCACCTCCCTGCGAAGTGTTAGGATTATTAATCCTCCCTTGTTCATACTTTCTATTAGATTAATTAGCCTAAATTAGGAGCCTCAATTAATTAAATGAGTCCACTAATGAAATTGGGTCCACATGGCCCAATGGGGCCACATGTACCAGTCATTGAAGTGTGGGGGACAATGCTAGAGGTTAACTGCCACTTACTACATGTGCATGCATAAGTGGGGATGCCTCCTAGACCAATCCCTACATTTTAGGAGCTACTGGGAGTCACGGCACCAACCTACTTCAGTTAGTTGGAGTTAGCACTAGTTAGCCACAGTTAGCCTTCAGTTACCTTCAGATGACTCACTATTAATTACCTAGCACATGCTTTGCATGGATAATGCATGCATGCATGTGGAGGAGAGCTTTTGTTCATCTACCACACTCAGTTGCATTAAGTTAACTAGTTGTTATTGTCTGTTGGAGTTATTGGTCATCGGAGAGTTGATTTGTTGGACTCTGATATTGATTGGGAGACCTTGAGTTAGAGAATTAGTTAGATACAGTCTTATCCACTTGGGTAATTTGAATTCACTTCTCATGCATTCGAATTCTAACTATTTGTAATCTATTGTACATCGGATATTATTATGATGAATATACTGTAAATTCCTGAGCAATACTTGTCTGTTTCCTGTGTGGTTTGTTTTGCTTAGGTTGTATGTTCATCCTCCATTCAATTGCTGCAAAATAATAAGAACCCTCTACTTGAAGATCATATGGAATTCAAATTCTAACATGGTATCAGAGCCTTCTCAAGCAGGTTTCATGCTTGTTTCTCCTCATCGAACAACAAAAGCAGCTGGGTTTCCACAGAAGTCCCCTATGAACATTTGCTAGCTTTGGATTCATTCAGAGCAACGGAGAGGGCGTGACGGACCCTGAAAACATGTTCATGTCAAGAGGAAAAGCATGATTCTAACAATTATTATGTTTTAGTGTTATTTGCAGTGAAATTGACAGGTGCTACGTAGCTTGAAAGAAGTATTTGTTGTCTCCCGACCGGAGCGATTATGAGTTCTCAAATTCCTGAGCTACGAATCCTCACAACTTCCAATTACCTTGATTGGAGGATTGATATGCAGCTAGCCTTGCATAAGCGTGGCTGCCACAAGATTATACATGGATGGGAGGTTGAACCTCGTCAGTCAGTAGAGCGGAACAAGTTCCTAAACCGTTGTGATGAAGCATTCAGGTACTTATGTACTTATGTTTCTAGAGATCTCCTCTTCCATCTGGAAGGATTGAGGACACCAAGAGAATCCTGGGAGAATATTGATAGCTTGTTTAACAAAAAAGATGAGCTTCAGGGACACATTCTGGAGAATGAGTTGGTATCTTTACATCCCAGCAGTTTTGAGACCATTGAGCAATTCTTCTCCAAATTCAAGTCTCTAGTGCTCTAATGAAGACAGTGTGGGATACAGCAGAAGGATGAGTAGAATGTCCTTTCCATACTCAACAAAATAGGCCTTGAGTACTCTATCTATGTATCTATGTTTAATTCCAAGCGGGAAAGCTTTCCTGATTGGAAACTACCTTCTCTAGATTCATTCTCTGAGTCCTTAATCAAAGAAAAAAACAAATTGATTCGAATGGGAGTCATCCAGACTTCCAAAGATCAAGCTCTGTTGGTTACTGACTCTTCCAAAGTGCAAGCAAAGGGGAAATTAAAGAAGAAGGATCCTAAGACAGCTTATTCGAAGCCTAAACCAAATCAGCAAGCTTTCAAAAGGGCCTCTGGCCCCTTCTTTCACTTTGATAGTGAAAGAGTAGAGAAGGATTCTTTGGAGGCAACCATGTGGTTGGAGGCTCTAGAATCTATAATGTATGTTGAGGATGGAGAGAGAGTTGCTTTCAAAGCATGACACCTTTTGGCATCTTCTGTTGGTGCTTCTTCATCAGGATTCTTTGCTCTTGGAGGAGCAATGTTGTGCTACTTGAGAAGAGCGGACATCTCATCAAGTTGCTTCCTCATACAATGTTCTTCAAGATGATATCTCTTTTCACAATACGAACATAACTTCTTTTCAAATTTCTTCTTCTTAGATCCGGAGCCCCCTTCAGAAGATTGTTGATTTGATTTAGGCTTCGAATCAGCTGTCTTTTGTTCCTTCTTCTTTGATTTCCCCTTTGCTTGTGCTTTGGAGGAGTTAGTAACCAATAGAGCTTTATCTTTGGAAGTTTGGATAACTCCCATTCGAATCAATTTGTCATGTTCTTTGATTAAGGACTCGGAGAATGAATCTAGAGAAGGTAGCTTCCAATTAGGAAAGCTTTCTCGCTTGGAATGAAACATAGAGACATAGATAGAGTACTTAGGGCCTAGTTTGTTGAGTATGGAAAGGACATTCTTCTCATCCTTCCACTCTATCCTGCATTGTCTGCATTGGAGCACTAAAGACTTGAATTTGGAGAAGAATTGCTCAATGGTCTCGAAACTACTGGGATGTAAAGATACCAACTCATTCTCTAGAATGTGTCCCCGAAGCTCATCTTGTTTGTTAAACAAGCTATCAAGCTTCTCCCAAGCTTCTCTAGGAGTCCTCAATCCTTCCAGATGGAAGAGGAGATCTCTGGAAATATAAGTACATAAGCACCCAAATGATTCATCACAACGGTTTAGGAACTTGTTCCGCTCTACCAGCTGATGAGGTTTATCCTCCAATCCATGTATAATCCTGTGGTAGCCATGCTTGTGCAACGCCAACTGCATATCAATCCTCCAATCAAGGTAATTGGAATTTGTGAGGATCCATGGCTTAGGAGTTTTAGAACTCATAATTTCTCCGGCAGGGAGACAACAAATACTTCTTTCAAGCTACGTAGCACCTGTCAATTTCACTACAAATAACACTAAAACATAAGAACTGTTAGAATCATGCTTTTACTCTAGACATGAACATGTTTTAAGGGTCCGTCATGCCCTCTCCACTGCTCTGAATGAATCCAGAGCTAACAAATTTTCATAGGGGACTTCTGTGGAAACCCAACTGCTTCTGATGTTCAATGAGGAGAAACAAGCATGAAACTTGCCTGAGAAGGCTCTGATACCATGTTAGATTTTGAATGCCATGTGATATTCAAGTAGATATTTCTAATTATGTTGCAGCAATTGAATGGAGGATGGACATACAAACTAAGCAAAACAAACCACACAAAAAACATACAAGTATTGCTCAGGAATTTACAGTATATTCATCATAATAATATTTGGTGTACAATAGATTACAAATAGGTAGAATTCAAATGCATGAGGAATGAATTCGAATTCACCAAGTGGATAAGATTGTATCTAACTAAATCTCTAACTCAAGGTCTCCCAATCAATATCAGAGTCCAACAAATCAACTCTCTAATGACGAATAACTCCAATAGACAGTAACAACTAGTTAACTTAGTGAAAATGAGTGTGGTAGGTGAACAAAAATGCTCCTCCACATGCATGGATGTATTATCCATGGAAAGAATGCCCTATCTAACTGATAATGAGTCATATGAAGGTAATTGAAGTCTAACTGTGGCTAACTCCAACTAACTGAAGTGGGTTGGTGTCGGGACTCCTAGTGGCTCCTAAAATGTAGGGATTGGTCTGGGAGGTGCCCTCACTGATGCATGCACATACAGTAAGTGGAAGTTAACCGCTAGCATTGTCCCCCACACTTCAATGACTGGTACATGTGGTCCCATTAGGCCATGTGGACCCAATTGCACTAGTGGACTCATTTAATTAATTTAAGGTTCCTAAGTTAGGCAATAATTAATCTAATAGACATTTGACCAAGGGAGGATTAATAATCCTAATAGATTGTGGGGGAACTTTACCATGGGAGTAAATGGACCCGATAATCCCATCCATAGAATGCGGCATTCACGCAATTGGAATATCTAATTATCGATGCGATGGGGTATCTGTTAGTATGGTGCACAAGTACCCTAGTTGGGCATAAATGAGGTTAAGTGGTGGGCTTTGAGAATCGCTTCTTCCTCTTTTTCTGGCATTGAGGTAGTCACATCCTTTACAATAGCTTATTGAATTAATTTGAGAAACCAATCCAAAATGAAGGGAGTTTTTATGTCTATTATGCACAATATGGGGATAGGACACCATTCATGGATATGATCTATTATGTGTGTTGCAGTGTTTTATCGAAACTCTTTGAGAATTTTGAGGCCAAGATCATACCTTTTTGGCAGCTAAAAGTATGATAGAAATGACTCGATGATGGTCTCAAATGTGGTATGATAATCTTTTTTCAAATTTATGCACCATTTTGCAGTTCTACCGATTAGGTTTCTTTAGAAGAGGCAGAGATGTACCCTATCTTCCACTATCCTTTCAAAGAAACACCATAGGTGGAAAGACATGATATGGTTGGAAGGATAATCTCCTTATTTCCCTTCAAATTTGGGGATGTCTGAAGCTAGATTTTCATGCATATATGGACAAGTGACACCATGAGCTATGGGATCATTAACCAATTTGGCTATATCAGTAAGGTTCAAACTTGCCATGAATGGTAGGTTTGGGTTGGGGGTTGCCCTGTTATTATGTGTATTGTTTCCATGAGGGGGATACTTTGGAATATGTGGATGTGATCTTTGTGTTCTAGGGGAATATGGAGATGTAGTGTAGCTTCCTCCCAATAAGGGGGGAAGAAGGTGCGGTATTCTCTTGTGTGGGAGTGAATAAAAGTCGAGCCTCTTCCATGAAAAGATCAAGAGAAGGGTTAAGGGGAGAGAGTGAAATAATAAATGTGTGTCCTCAACTAGAGGACCCAATAAATGTGTCCTGGGAGTATCCCTGACCAAGTGATCTCCCTCGTGTTCCACTAGGAGATAAAGGAAAAACACCCCTCGATAGAAGGGAGAGGCCTTGCAGTTTATAGGACTGCCTTAGGGGGGGTTTTGTTCCTCTATGGTGGGATTCTAGTATCCAAATGAGAGTGATGGGTGGTGAATAAACACAATATAGATAAATGCAAAAAATATGCCAACCACAACATATGCAAAATGGTGCAACAAGTGAGTGATATCTAAAAATATGGATTAATGCAAAGGTGTCCACATGTAGGTTCTTTTTAATTTACAAGTTTAATGAGATTCTATTTAGAAAATAACAACATGTGTAAATACCCTAAAATACCTAACGTTCGTCCTCTTAAATGTAACCAAGCATCCCAAAAGAACAATTAATGGTGATAGTGTAATCCACAGAATAATTGACTAGTATAGGTAACGAAGAGCCAGTTCTATTGATGATGGGGCCAATGTTCCAATAAATAAGACTTTTCAACACCTCTCGGCGACAATAGCTGAATTCAAGAGTAACTTTCACTCACAAAATTTCCTTGGAGATATCTTAAGTTTGGCCACTATGGTTACCTTTGCGTCAAGTGAGGATCAATAGTTAGGCCTGGGAGATATATTGTCATCTCTCTAACAACAAGGCAGTGCCTCGTAAGGGAGAGCAGGGAATATATACCTCGACTTTTACCTCCTTGGTCTCAATACAATTCCGATTCGAGATATGTTTGAACACTTGCTTATAACGACATTTGAAAGAACCCTAAAAGAGAACAATGCTATGTTTAAAAAATATTCCTAATGAAACTAGATTGGTGGGTGTTGCTTGGATGCCTAACGCAATTAATCCTACCAAACTAAAATATTGTTTTTTGATATCCCATGGAGGATTTTAGTTGGTTAGCATTTATAATGGTTGATTGCTAAGGTTTTTGTTATGAATTAAATGAGTACAAGGGAGGTATTTCACAATTCCCTTCCTTTATGATTCAATGAAATCATGAAGAGCATACTTGGTTGGAAAGAGTATTTAGGTCCTTTAGTGTGTGTAAGTGGGAAAACACATGCAATGAAAGAAAATGGTATTGTTGTAATTAAGTAGAGTGCTCAAAACAATATATTGTGAATTGTAACTTGACCTCTAAACAAACTAATGATGTTTGCGAAAATAAATGCTAAGTGTGCAATGGAGGTATTTCACTATTCACTCCCTTTTCCGATTAACATAAATCATGAAGAGAATACTTGGGAAGGGGAGGTTATTTAGGTCTGTGCATGTGTGTACAAACTGGATTCTACACTACTTGAACAAAATATGTCGAAGTAAGGTAAAGAACCATAAGTTGTCCTGAATACTAGTGACAACAATGAGGTCCTTGGGGAGCCGCAAGGTTGGTTACCTAAGTATATTTTGAGGGATGACCCATTTACTTCCTAATATTAGTGTAGAACAGTGAGAGAAAAGTGCACTGATTCAGTTCAGGAAAACCACGCGAGCGTAAGTATTTTAAAATGCAATTTTTGCATGTTTGTTGAAGATGTAAGCATGTTGGAAGTATGCCAGATAAATTGAGAAGCAGAGTCACCATTTATACCATTGTGGGAAATATTGCACAAGAGTTCCTTCCCACTTTGGGATGGGGCTAGGAATTCTAGGTTGCAACAAGGCCTCAGTAGTTGGATCCCCTTGGTGGTGGTGGATTGTGACCCAAGTTATCCTGCAAGAGATTGTTAGAGGAAAACAAAATAAAACCATGAAAATGATAACAAAACTAAATAAAATGGAAATGGGAGTAGAGGATGCAAACTCCAATAATCAATGTGAACCAAACCACTTGTATATTTCCCAATGCTCTAGCTAGTACAACACCTTGGAGACGTGAGATCCAAAAGGAGGAAAACAATCTTTATAAGGGAGGCCTTTCTTGCCCAAACTTGTTTACAAAATGGTTAAGGAACCAAATGAGAAGAGAACTTTCCCCTTGAGGGAAGGAGGCAAGAGATATTTGGGAATGCTTGACAAAAGGGAAGAGGTGAGCTAAGAGGAAGCTCAAACAATTCTAGCAGCATAAACTTTCTAAAAATTATTCTTCCAATAAGCATGCCCATGACTTTCTTTTATAGGCCAACAGGTAGCGAATAAATAACAAGATCATAGTGTGAACCCATTGATCCATGTTTTCGCTCCAAAGTACACAAGAGGCCATTTAAGGCAACCTAGTGTGTGCAAGACCAAGATTCGAATTCATTTTAGTAAGTGGAGCTTTCATGAGCCTTCTAGGCATCATTGGTGGGTGAGATTCCACCATTTGTGTCAGACGTGTATCGGACGCATAGATCTCAAAGGAAATTCCATGCTGTAGCACGGGTGTTTTTTTGTAGCCGTGCATTGTAGCATGCATAAACATAGTTTAACTCACATTGTTATAATTTTTTACTATTTTTGGGCCATTTTGGACTCAATATGCTCTTTGGACCTTGTGTCGAAGATATATTCGGCTGGATGCATGCAGTATGTTGATAACGGTTTGTTGTGTGAATTACGAAATTGTCGTAGGTGTGTGAGTGTTTCAGACAGATGCACTTTGAGAGGAGCCTCTACATATCATCAAGATCCATAGAAGATCCTCTACTCATCATCGAGATCCTCCTTCATTAGTGAACTATTCATTTTTTCAAGAATCTTCAAGGCCTGAGCCTCATCCATATAAGGCGTAACAATAATGAGATGGAAGACAACTTGGTAAATCATGAAGCCAACTTATAAAAGTGATTATGCATTAGAAATGTGGATCAACCCATTAGGTAATAGATCCATTAGTTTTTTTTATCATATTATGAATTATAAACATGTAATGAAAATTGTTGTGACTACAAGCGATGGGATTGGGAACACGACACTCACCATGTGTATTGTCCATCGTGAATGCTTTAATTTCGACTCAAGGCACATATGAAATTTTAATAAGGGAAATTTTCAATATAAATTTTTTGCTTATGTATTTCTCTAGGCTCTCTCGCAGTCTAGATATGTGTTGGAAGAACTGACATGAGCTATGAATTAGCATGGAAAGGGAATTTATCTTTAAATCCCTTCCCCTTCTCTATGATCCATGACAACAATTCTTTATTCACGTTGGCAAGCACTTTATCTATGGGTTCCAAAGATTTATGTTAGGTTTGGTTTGGGGACTGTCTGGCTCTCTATCTCCTATTGTGAGCAGGTCCCCCTGGACATCATTAACATAGTTCAGGGAGGAGGTGAAGTTTGGATTTGGTTATGGAGAACATAGGTTGGTTGTCGATAAATCATATGAAGCAATGTCGGTGTGGAGGGATACTTTCTATGGGGTTCACAGTTCCATTAACGACCTGAAATAACTAATACAAATAATACATGAAAGATTCAAAGGCATGATTAAAGGTTTGAGACAAATATCCTATTACTTGTGTGATGGACAACAAAATTAAAGACACAAAGAGCAATCTTTAGGAACAAGGTGACCAAATTGAGGGGTTAAGGGCCGAAGTGGATAGGTTGTGAACCCTGAACTAGGGGAGCCACATTCGAGACAATCGATGTATGGAAGCATATGAAATGAAGGAGGACTGAGTCCATTAACCTATCCAAGAGCACAACAAAGTTGATTCCTCTAGGCATGCTTAATAAAATTTGTTTGTTAACTTTTGTATTTAGACCACCATTATGGATACAAGGTATGTTTTTTAATTGTATTTTCCTTCTCAGCCAATCTGTTCATTTATATAGCACTAGAATTTATGTTTTGGCCGAAGAAATTTTGTATAATTTAGAAGTAGGGGATTTTGGAAAATGACACTGGTTTTTCTCCCTGCAGTTGCTCAGCAGTATTGTTATGTAATTTCTCATATGATATTCATTAGTTTAATATAAATCTTTATATGTTTATGTTTACAAAAAGTGGTGGTATGGAACAAGGAAATTGGATTCAAAACTAGAAAACAACTAAGAAATCAAAACTTTAGGATGTACAAGAAGCTAAGTGGGCACAATATACAAAGATTCTAAAACATAATGCCAATAGACTCAAGAAACAAGATGATGAGCTAACATGGAAAAGAAACAAAGCTACAAGGATTATTAATGCTAAATTTGTTTTTTGAAGTTAAAATATAAGAAAACTTAGGAGTAGACCTAATGGTGGTGGAGAGTGGTTTAGAAGTTAGAAAGGCCATTAAAAACCAAAATATTCCTTTAGATTGCTCTAGCCAATAATATAATTACTTGGGACAATGGCCAGACTCCTGTCATGGATAGGTTGCACCTGGAATTCATTAACACAGCTCGAGGACAAGGTGAATTTTTGTTTTGTTTTACGAGAACATAGGTTTTTTTGTGGCTACGGTTGTTGGTAAATCGTCTGAGATATTGTATTCATGGAGGGAGGTTTTATGTGGGGTTCATGTTGAAATTAGTGACCTAAAACAAATGATGCAAACGTTGCATGAATTATTCGAATGCATGCTTGAAGATTTGAGACAAATCTCCTATCACACTTCTAAGATGGACAAAAAAATTGAATACATAGAGAGTAATCTTTGATAACGTGGTGACCAAATTGAGGGTTTGAGGGTCAACGTGGACATTTTTTGTTGAGAGTACAACTTCTGGAGTCACTCCCATGAGACTTTTGTTGTATCAAGTCCAAAATCTATGTCGTATTAGGTTCAAATATTCTCCATGGAACTTATGTTGTATTAAGTTCACTAACTTATGATGTATTAAGTTAAAGACATTATGTTGTATTAATCTAGGACCTTGTCTTATTCAGGAGAGATGTTTGTACTGGGATATTATGTCGTATTAATATCATGACCTTATGTTGTATTAAGGTCAAAGACTTGTATTGTATCAAGTCTAGACTTATGTTGTATAAAGTCAAATGATTCTCATAGACGATACGTTGTGAGATGGTTCTCCTTAAGTGGATATGGTCTTGTGTGGTATCAAGACCACATGACTTATGTTGTCTTAAGTCTCGAGGATATACTATGTGATGTATGGCTAGTCATGATCACTGGGTGCTAAAAGTATCCTTTAGGGATTAACAACCCCTAGAGTGATTTAATTTAGCATATGACTATATGACCTGGGGTAATACATATGATCATAGGTTCATAACAATTCTTATGAGTATGATATGATATAGATGATTAATTAATAAAACAAATATGGATCATGCATAGATAATTAATATGAGGACATAAATAGAGAGATAATTCAAATTTCCCATGCATGCCTCCAAGTGAACTCAGATTAATAAGACATCAGTTGAGTCTTAGTTGTGATAAACAAAGTTCAGTTTAGTAAGGAATCAACTCCTTAATTTATGCAAAGTGGTTATTGAAGATGACACTGATGGAGAAGCACTTGTTACATTCAGTTTTGTTTACTTACATTCAGGTTTTTTCAGTTACATTCAACTATGTTCAATTACATTCAGTTTCGTTTAGTTACATTCAGTTCCATTTAGTTACATGTAGTTCCATTTAGTTTAGTTCACTTCAATCAGTTAGCAACTTAGTTAGAGGCAGTTCTACTCAGTGAATTAATGGAGGATGCATACCTTCACTGTGGGAGATAATTATGAGGTGACAACTTGGAACCAAGTCTGTGGGTGCGTATGTTTGAAGATGTAACAATTTTCACAGTGTTAACAATTTACTAAACCAGGCAACAATTCCCTACATGCATTGTATAACTTGTTATTAAAGTCCTATGCACTTGGAAAGACTAGTACAATGTTCCATTTGATCTCTCCTCTCTTGTCTTCTCTGATCAAGCAATCTGCTATTTTGTTGTAATCATTCTCTGTTGATTATCAATCATACTCTAAGATTGTTTGCTAGGTTTTTCATCCTCTGAATCAATTGAGGGTTTTCCCAGGGTACATCATGTGTTCTATGGTTTCATTTATTTATGTCTTTGGATTATTGATGAGATCTATCTACACTGTAATTGTGGATTAAAGTTTTCAAGTTCAAGAATCTTTCTTTATTTCTCAAACACTAACTTTTTGTTAATCCTAAACTAGGGGAGCCACATCCAGGACAACTAGTCCATGGAAGCACAAGAAATAGAGGAGGACCCAGTCCATCAACCTTCTAGGAGCAAAACAAAGTCGATTCCTTCATGCATATTTGATAAAAATTATTTGTTTAATTTTAGTATTTAGGCCACCCTTATGCATATAGCTTATGATTTTTTAATGTTTTTTTTGTTCCACCAATATGTCAATTTATATAGCATTAGACTCTATGTTATGGTCGAAGAAACTTTGTATAATTTAGAAGTAGGGGAAATTTGGACAATGACATTGGTTTTCCTCCCTACAATTTCTGGGTAGTCTTTTCATGAAACCTCTCAAGTTATCTTTAACAATTTAATATAATTATTTATTCATTTTTGTTTAAAAAAAGAGAGTTTTTATGGAACAAGGAAATTTGATTCAAAACTATAAAACAACTAAGAAATCAAAAGTTCAGGGTGGACAAGAAGCTAAGCGGACATAATATACAAATATTCTAAAACATATTGCCATTTGACTGAAGGAACAAGATGATGAGTTAAAACGGACAAGAAATAAAGCTACATTGGCGATTAATTTTGAATTGGGTTTTTGAAGTTAAAATAGAAGAAAACTTAGGAGCA